>VMDR010005082.1:0-12718 GCA_007922815.1 Macrotus californicus | reverse complement strand
GTATAGGTTCTTTATTGGCACACCTGCTGCTATGCCCAATGACAGGAACACAGGAGGTGCTTAATAAATGTTTGTGGATGAGTACAGACAGTGATAGAGGGATGCACCTGCCAAGATCCCCCCCCAGAAGATGGCTTACACACACATTTACAAATGTACAGTGTATCTCTATCCTACTACAGCATATATATATTTTTTTCCTATTCACCATCTGGTTTTTAGATCTTAGAAGGATAGGGGGCAGAATCAGGAGAATTTTACAAATTAACCTAGCAATTCTTAACCACTCTCAGGTTAAAAAGTGTCAGTGTCAAAGAGGTAAAGTTTACCGGCTACCCTCCCATCTGCTGGCTCTATGTCTCTCTAGGTCATTCAGTGGCCCTCTAAGGACCACTACTAGAGGGCTAGGGTTGAAATAAAAATTGCTGGCATTTACTGAGTATATATAACATGCCAGGCACTATATTGTTTTACCTGTTCTATCTTATTTAATCTTCACACCAAAAAAAGAAGGCACTACTATTACTTTGATCACTTTATAGAAGAAGAGACAGAGGTTTAGAGTTTCTAACTGACTTGCCCCAAAACATATAATTAAAAGTTAGCAAGTGGGTTTTCAACCCACTCCGGGCCACTGAAAAATTCACTAGAGATCCCACATATGGATAACAGCCCATGACCTTGCATTCAAGAAAGTTAAAATCTCACCCAACTTTTCTCCTTGGGTTTAGGAGTCAGGAGCATGTTATTATATACTAAGGGTTAGCTGTGAATACACTTGTGATTATTGTCCCCATTTCACTCAGTGCAGCTAAATGCTTTTGCTCTTCAGAGAGAAAATGAGATGGATAAGTCCCCAAAGGAGTATTGAATTCAAATACCTTAATTTTTTGTGTGTGATTAAAATGCATTCTTATCATAGTTAGAAGATAAAATACCCAAAGTTCAGAGAAATACAGCAAAACTAGTTTTCTGGTGCTTATGTAAAGGAAGGATATGTTTTATATCATATTCTTTATTTTTTTTACCTTTTTTTATTGTTGTTCAAATATAGTTGTCTCCCCACTACTCCCCTCCACCCCAGCCATCCCCACCTTCCACTCCTGATCCCAACCCCCCTTGATTTTGTCCATGTGTCCTTTATAGATGTTCCTGAAAACACTTTCCCTTTTCCCCCCGTTGTCCCATCCTCTCTGGGTACTGTGAGTTTGCTCTTAATTTTGCTGTCTCTGGTTCTATTTTGCTTGCTTCTTTGTTTTGTTGATTAGATTCCACTTATAGGTGAGATCATATGGTATTTTTCTTTTACTGCCTGGCTTATTTCACTTAGCATAATGTTCTCTCGTCCCATCCATGCTGTAGCAAAGGGTAGGAGCTCCTTTCTTTCTGTTGAGTAGTATTCCATTGTGTAAATGTACCATAGTTTTTTTTTATCCATTCATTTACTGATGGGCAGTCAGGTTGCTTCCAGCACTTGGCTATTGTAAATTGGGCTGCTATGAACATTGGGGTGGGTAGGTTCTTTTGAATTGGTGTCTCAGGATTCTTAGGGTATAATCACCGCAGTGGAATTGCAGGGTCAAATATTCTTAATAATGAAAATTCATTAAAATGTGTTGATATCTACTTTATATCATATAATATATCATATAATATAATGTAATATAATACATAGTCAGTTTTGATAAACGTTACATATGCACTTGAAAATAATATGTGCAGTTATATTGGTAAGGGCCATGTTCCATATATGACAATTAGGAGCACCAGAGAAAGAAATGTGTTAACAGCTGCAGAGGTTGGAGTGATGTGATTGCTGAAATAGGGCCATAAGCCAAGGAATGCAGGCAGCCTCTAGAAGCTGCAAAAGGCAAGGGATAGATTCTCCCTTAGAGCCTCAGAGGAAACGCAACCCTGTTGATACCTCAATTTGCCCCGTAAGATTCACTTCAGACTTCTCGTCTCCAGAACAGTAAGATAATACATTTGTGCTGTTTTCATTCATGTTTCTGGTAATTTGCTACAGCAGTAACAGCAAACTAATACTCTTACTATGTCTTTGTGCATTCTTTTACTTTTAGGTTTTGTGCATCCTTATATCTAAGTTAACAAAGAGAATTGTTTGTTTTTTAATATATCTGACAATCTTTTTCTTTTAATTGGAGTTTTTAGATCCTTTTCATTTACTATAGTTACTGTGTACTTAAGTTTATAACTACCATATAACCCCTTGCTTTTTATTCATCCCATCTGTTTTTCTGCCTTTTCATTTCTTGCTCTTCATAGGATCTATCTAGTATTTGTTCTATAATTCCATTTGTTGTTCGCTGTTAGCTACTTTCACTTCCTAGGCCATGCTGCTGATTTTTATATTTTACTCAGCCTTTCAAGCCATTCTCATCAGAAGCACTTATCTGCCAAATGCTAGTCTTTCGTAGCCAATTTTAGGATTGCTTTTCACAACTTTTCTGTTACTGTAGCATTGTAATTAAGCTTGGAATCAGTAATGCAATGATTTTTAAAAATCCTTAATTTTTGGAAAGAATCCATGGATCAAAGAGGAAATAACACTGGCAATTAGAATATTTTAATTGAATTATACTGAAAATACAACATTTAAAACTTGTGGTCACCTGATGTATGACAATGTTGACTCAGCAGTGAAGAGAAAGAAAGGACGGTTGTTCCAATGAGTGGAATGGTTCACAGGGATGTCCACATGGAAAAAATGAATCTGACCCTTACCTTGTGTCACACTCAAAAGCCAAATCCAGATGGACTGCATATCTCAACGTGACAGGCAAGACAATAAAGCTCACAGAAGATAACAAAGGAGAATATGTTTATGATTTTGGAGTAGGAGGAGAATTCTTTAAAAGGACACAAAAAACACTAACCATAAAAAGAAATATTGAAATTCATTGAAATAAATAGCTCCTCAGAAAACACAGTTAAGAGACCGAAAGGTAAGCCACCATGGAATAATATATTTGGAACACACATATTTAAAAAAGAGCTCATGTTCTTAGTATAAAAATAACTCCTAAATCAATTAAAAGGATTGGAAACCCAATTAAAAATGTGCGTAGGCTTAGCATGCTTTGGAAAAAAACGGATATCCAAGTGGCCAATCCACAATGGACAAATAAACTGCAGAGTATTAGTAAAACGTGAATGTATGTAGTGATGAGAATATAGACATTGCTGCTACATTTAACAACACAGTTGGATTTAACCAGCATGTTGCTGCTTGGGAGGAACCAGACAAAACGAAGTATAAACTATGTGAGGCCATTATGTGAAGTTCAAACATGGGCAAAAATCATCAATGGTAACTGCTGTCAGAGGTAGTGGTTCACTCTGGGGAGCACATGGCAGAATTCTGAGAAGCTGGTAGTATTTTATTTCTCGATCTGAGTGATAGTTACACATGTGTTTACTTTGTGAAAACTGAGCTGGACACGGGATTTGTTGCTTTTTTTTCTGTGCATTTGCTACAGTGAAAAGACACTTAAAAAGTAGAATGAAGTGATGTGATGCCCAAATGCAAAGTTGAACCTAGATTAGATCCTGATAATATGTTTTGGGAACAATATGAGAAATTTAAATATTGTCTAGACACCAGAGGACATTAAAATATTTATTAGTTTTTTGAAGTATAATTGTATGTTCTTTAAGGAGAACATTTTAATTTCTATTAGAGATCAGCTGAAATGATTAGGAATAAAATGCCGCCATATTGGTAAGGTAGTTTTAAATGGTTCAGTAAAACAAATATATGCATATATACATATATAAATATATACTCATGTATGTGTACACACACAGATAAAGCTAATACAGTGCAATGTTAAAAGATATTAACAATTGTCGAGTTTAAGCAGTAGGAATACTTATAATCAAGGTAACAATTTTTCAACTTTTCTGTGTGTTTAAAGAATTTATCATAGTAAATTTGGGGGAAAAGCCCTAAAGCATTAGTGTTGCGCTGTCTGTGGCCTGTGGGCCTGGAGCCCTGTGCAGTGGCTACACTGAGCCAGAACGATGTGCGACATCGTTCTCGTGCCCTCCCAGTCTTGCCGGCTTTCTGTCGCCTGGCCTCAAGAGGCAAGGCCCAGGCCCGCTGCTGCCTCACTCAGCCACTTGGCTCCTTATGCGACCAGATGTCAGCGGCTCATGGGGGTTCTTGGCCTCCTTTCCCTTTTCCTTTCGTCTCCTTTTCTACTTGGGTGCAGCTTTCCTTTTCCTCTTGAGTGTGGCTCTCCTTCTCATGATCTCAAGTAGTTCCACTTCATTGTTTGGAACCAGGAAAAGAGAAATAAAGAAATCACACAAATATGTCACCCCAGGACACCGGAGAAGACTGTAATTGAGCAAAATGAAAACAATTCCTCTGCAACCAGCACCACAGCAAGAGCTGAGTTCCCCACCACACGTAAAACCCTGTGTGTAAATATTTTCAAATTGCCTTGTTGAAGGAAAGACGAAACCCAGGCAGCGTCAGACGTTGTCCAGATATATTAGATCTGAAGAACGAAAAGTGTCAATGGTCACATACTCTTGTGTAGAGGAGAGAATATCCCTATTCCTTATAAAGGGCAGAATGAGGATTACACGGGCTGGGGAGACAGATCCTAGCAGGCGACCTCTGCAAAGTTAATGGGGTACTGCGAGGTACAAGCTGATGAAACCCTGGCCACCTGTGGAAGGAGAAACGAGGGAAGGTTTCAGTACTGATTCTCTGTGTGTACTGTCGTGGCTAGAGGTCCTGCCAGCAAGTATGAGATTGTTTATTAACCCTAACTTCCCTTATGTGTACTACTGAGAAGCACTAATAAAAAAGTTTTTCCAACAAGAACATTTGGATGTTTGCCCCTCACTCAGTTTAGAAAATTTCAAATACCATATGATTTCACCTTTAACAGGAACCTAATCAACCAAACAAACAAGCAAGCAAAATAGAACCAAAGACATTGAAATTAAGAACAAACTGACAGTAACCAGAGGGTAGAGGGGAGGGGATAATGGGAGAAAAGGGTGAAGGATTTACAGGAACAATTATAAAGGACACGTGGACAATAACAAGGTGGGGGGTGGAAACGGGAAGGTGGTGGGGAGGGCTGGGGTGGTGGGGAGGGGTGGGGGGAAAAGGCAGAAACTGTACTTGAACAACAATTAGAAACACGTTAAAAAAAGAAAAAAAATTTCAAGGTGGACTTTGAAGCTAGAATGCCTAGGTTTGTAATTCAGGCTCTACTGCTTTTTCATTAATGACGTGACCTTGGGCAAGTCATTTGCCTGTCTCCCCATTTCCTTATTATTTTTTATTTTTTAATTGTTATTCTTTTACAATTGTCCTAATTTTTCTCCCTTTGCCTCCTCTGCCCATTTCACCCCCACACCCATAGTCAATTCCCACACTGTAGTCCATGTCCATGGGTCATTCAAGATGCTTTTAACTAGTCCTTGCCTTTCTTTCCACCATTGTCACCTTCCCTTCTCCCCTCTGGTCACTGTCAGTTTGTTCCATGTTTCCATGCCCATGGTTCTATTGTGTTCATTAGTTTATTGTGTTCATTAGGGTCTTCTTATAGGTGAGATCGTATAGTATTTGTCTTTTATTGACTGGCTTATTTCACTTAGCATAATATTCTCAATTCCATTCATGCTGTTGTAAAAGGAAGTCGATTCTTTCTGCTGTGTAGAATTCCATTATGTAAATGTACCACAGTTTTTTGATCTACTCACCTACTGATGGGCGCTTAGACTGTTTCCAGCACTTGGCTATTGTCAACAGCACTGCTACGAATATAGAGGTGCATAAGTTCTTTTGAATTGGTGATTCTGGATTCTTAGGGTATAATCCCAGCAGTGGAATTGCTGGGTCAAAAGGCAATTCCATTTTCAGTTTTTTGAGGAAATTCCATACTGTTTCCCACAGTGGCTGCACCAGTCTGCCTTCCCACCAACAATGCACTAGGGTTCCCTTTTCTCTGCATCCTCACCAACACTTGATGTTTGTAGATTTATTAATGATGGCTATTCTGACCTGTGTGAGATGATATCTCGTTGTGGTTTTAATTTGCATTTTTCTGATGATTAATGATGAGCATATTTTCATATGTCTATGGGACATATGTATGTCCTCCTTGGAGAAGTGTCTGTTCAGGTCTTTCATCCACTTTTTAATTGTTTTTTTTTTTTTTTGTCTTCCTGGTATTGAGTCGTATGAGTTCTTTATATCTTTTCAAGATCAAACCCTTGTCCAATGTCTCATTGGCAAATATGTTCATTGGCAAATATGTATGAACCAAACCATACAGTTGGTTCCCTTTTCATTTCTTTAGCCATGCAGAAGCTTTTTAGTTTGATGTAGTCCCATGTGTTTATTTTTTCCTTTATTTCCCTTGCCCTAGGGGATATATTGGCAAAAATATTGCCACGAGGGATATCTGAAATTTTACTGCTATGTTTTCCTCTAGGACTTTTATGGTGCCATGACTTATACTTAAGCCTTTTATCCATTTTGAATTTATTCTGGTGTATGGGGTAAGTGGATGATCTAGTTTCATTTTTTTGCACATACCAGCCCAGTTCTCCCAACACCATTTATTGAAGAGGCTATTTTCACTCCACTGTATGCTTATGCCCACTTTGTCAAATCTTAAGAAAGAAGAACAAAGTAGGAGGGATCACAATACCTGATATTAAACTATGCTACAAGTCCACGGTAATCAAAATAGGCTGGTACTGGCATAAGAATAGACACATAGATCAACGGAACAAAATGGAGAGCCCAGAGATAAACCCATGTTTCTATGGTCAATTAATATTTGACAAAGGAGGCATGGGCTTCTCCATGTCCTTACTTATAACATGAGGATATTGTTAGTACGTACTTCACACCTGGCTTTTAGTGTTACATTATTCATATGTGTAAAATGCATCCTGGTACAGACCAAGTGCCATCACTTGTAGACTGTGATGATGGTGATGGTAATGATGATGAGGAGGAGAAGGAAAAGGAGGAAGAGGAGGAAGAAGAGCAGTAGGAGAAGGAGGTTTTTATGTGCATTATCTTCTCATAACAAATTTTTTCTTGCCTATTTCTTTTTCTGAAACCATCATTTTAGCTTCTTACCCCAAATCTAGGGGCCTCTGTTCACTTTGTATTTTCTCTAAGATTTCTAGAACTCAATTAATTAATTGACAAATTCTATTGATTTGACCTTCTTATGTTTATCACATTTCTTACCTCATTTCATTATCAATACCCTCACTCTAAGTTTGTTTCTTACCTGGGAAATTGGCAATGACTTCTTGATCTTACTGTCTTTCTAGATCCCTCCACCGCAGTCGGTCTTTGTAATGCTATTAGCTTGGGCAATGTCAAAACACACATGAGACCCCTTTCAGGGGCTGCCTGTTGCCTGTCAACAAAGCACAAAGTCCTTATTCCAGCATTTGGAAACTGGGGAAATTCTGATCCCCATTGCTAGACTCAGTTCATTTTATTTACCCATATGCACTAAATGCTCTATTCACACTTGACTTCAGTTATCTGAACTATTCTCAGTTTCAGATTGTGTTACTTTTAGCTATATGGTCCTGGGCAATTAACCAGAGTTTTGGTTTCTTCTTTTGTAAAATGCAAATAATAGACTCTAACTTTGATTGTGGTGAAGAGTACAGGAGTTAACTCAGGAAAAAAAACTAAGTGCAGTGCCTAATGTAAAGTGAGTACTCAGTTAATGCCAGTCGTGATGATGACGATGATGAATGCTATTGTTTATGCTGTTCTTTTACATCAGCTTTCTTTCCCTCTGTTTCCTTTGACAAAACGCTTGCCATCCTTCACACCCTAAGTCTTTTCTCAAACCCTGTCCATTTACAAGTTCTTTCCTTACTCCACCCAAGCAGCTATCTCCTCTCCCTCTGCTGCACCCTCACGTGCTCCTCTTTCTTTGGGAACTTGTATTCCTCTGTGTCCTATCATTACTTCTGTGCTTCATAAACCTTTTTCTACTGCATCCTCACTCAAAAACCACAACAGAAATTCCCAATTAACCCCTTGAAGGTAAGGCCTGCTGTTTTACTTAACTTCGTGTCCTCTGCAGTATCCACCATGGTCAAATGAATGATCCTCAAATGCCCTTTTAAATAATAATTTAAGTTTAATCGATAAATTAACAATTAAAATTAATTAAGTTCAGTTTGCTGGATTACCTGCCATAATTCCCAGCAATCTTACCTTTGGAAGTGACAGCCGTAAAATCAGGTGTTAACTACTTTCTGCAGCCCCAAGATCCTAAAGGACTACTTAATGGGAAAGCTTTGTCTTAGGAGACCCATAAAATTGTGATATCTCAAATTCTTTGGAAAAAGTGTCATATTTTAAATTTCCCTGAGTAATCAACATGAGAAATTGGAACTTTTTGGCGCTCCTCTACCTACACTGGAGATGATGGAATGATTGCACCATAACTGTTTCAGTGTTTAAGCTGTACAGTTCTTCCTCTGATCCTATGTTTTTCCCTTTTTCCCAGCAGGGACTTTTGCCCACGTTTACTGTTTACTTTTTTTCTCTTTTATTCCTCTGCACCCATTTGCTTTACAGTTGGGTATGTGGTGGTGGTGGAAATGTTGGCTCACAACCTCAGGAATTCCCCAGGTGAAATCTGAAACACGGAGGGCAAGGAGAACCCGAAGAAAGGAGACCACTGCCTGTTGGAAGGTGGCAGTTTTACGAGCAGGGCAACTTACATACGAGGCTGGCCTTGGGCACTGGCAAGTGGCACCTGCTGGCCAGAATCTTAAAAGAAGTCAAACAGAGGTCATGTCCACTCGAATAGAAGTCATGTTCACACGAAGACCTCCTCCAGAACTCCACCCCTTATGAGCAGCTCTTACAATCTTACACAGCGCACTTTTGCATTTTGCATGGTCAGCAAGGGGTTTCATTAATATGGAGGGCACTCATGTGGCCGCTGTCTGGTTGCCTTTGAGGCGGATACACAGCAATAATGTAGGCACAGGCAAGAGGAATCATAGGTTAAGATAATGATGCCCCAAATGAGTAACCCGGTTTTTCACTCTGAGCCCCACTTAGGCAAGGTTTTGAAAAACCAAAAGATAAGATAATGGAGCACATATTTGTTTTCAGACTTATGTTTTTAATAACATTCTTTTATGCTGGGTTGGCCAGAAAGGTCATTTAGGGTTTTTTTTTTTTTTTTTTTTTTGTAAGATGGCTCTAGTAGTGCTTAGTTGTCTTTAACTTCATTTGAAATAATTTTGGTAGACTGTATTGTGACAGCTGTCATATCAGCGTGCATTAAAAAAAACTTATCCAAATTGGTGAATTTTTGTGTAGCCATTTTAATATTGAAGATGGAAGAAAATGTGCAACATTTTTGGTATATTATGCTTTATTACTTCAAGAAAGATAAAAATGCAACTGAAATACAGAAAAATATTTGTGCAGTGTGTGGAAAAGGTGCTGTGACTAATCGAACATGTCAAAAGTGGTTTGCGAAGTTTCTTGGTACTATTGACATTTTAGCCAAATAATTCCTTGATGTGGGGCTGTCTTACGCACTGGAAGATGTTCAGCAGCACCCCTGGCCTCTACCCACTACAAGTCAATAGCGAGAGATAGCCAATGTACTCAAAATATCAGAATCAATAAAGTTGTTGGTGAAAGTGAAAAACGTGTCTTTTATTTTATGGAAAAAAACTAACAGACTTTTTGGCCAACCCAGTAGATTGTATATCTAATAATCCATGCCCCATAAGCTGGTAAGTGAGGACAAATCTGGTTCAGCCTAAGGAGGTTATTCCAGATTCAAGGACTGGCAATTAGAAAGTCCTCCCATTAGGGCCAAGGGACTGCTCATGCAGTGCCCATTGCGAAAAGGCCAGATCACCGCACCCTTGACCTGGATCTGCTATACACCCATGATTGAAAACTTCTGACTTACACAGGTAAGGGAATCTCTTTAAAGATATCTTTCTAATGTATTTACTTTCTAGACAGCCAAATGCCAGGCTGCTAACAGATGAATTGTTTGTACTTTAAAAGTTTACTGTTTCAGTTAGGACATTCTTGATGGCATTTTATACTCCCTCTGCAGTGCGGCCAGCTGATTCATGTTGTATTCTGAAGGTTATGAGTCTCCGTGTGATGTTAAGGACTATATGTCTGAGCCATTAAAGAAGCAGTGTATAAAATACAGTGCTGCTCAGTGGAAGTGTATGAAGCAGAGGTATTACGTTTTATGCCCTGGCTCTGGCTGTATGTGCAGCTTTTGAGCACTGGTAGTTCCAGTTTGTTTCACTTTTGGAGTTATAGCTGTCTCCTCTTGTTGGAAAACACAGAGCAAGGTTTTTTACCAGATGAGCTCTTTATATTTATTGTATGTGTGTTCATCTCAACTTATAGATGCCACTATTTAGTGAGTTACTGTTCTATGTAAGGTTTTTTTTTTACCAGATGTGGAGAAGGCTACCAAGGTGATTCAGGTATAGTTCCTGCTCTTTGGAAACTTATGAGTACATCCATAGGTGAAATGCATGATTTCTAAATGACCTTTTTAATGTGTTAGAAATCATTAGAAAAGTACAAAGGATTAGGAAGATTTTTAAAAGGGGGGACAACATATTTATTTGGGAGATCTGGAAAAACTACATAAACATTATGTTTTGAGGTGTGCACTGCATGATGGGTAGGCACTGAACAGAGAGAGCTTGTTTGGGGTAAAAGAGATTCAGGAAAAGGGAAAAATCATTGATTTGTCATACAATCTGGGGAAGTATGCAGTGCCATGAAAGGACAGTGGGTAGGCATGCAAATCACATAGAAGTAGAGGGGGCTGTGTCCACCTAAGATTCCTGCTCTTTTCTCTAGTATATTGTCACGCCAGAGAGTGACTACCCAACTAAAGGCTATATTTCACAGATTCTCCTGGAATGGAGACAGAAGTGATAGGTTATTTCCAGGCCTCATGCGCCAGTTAAATATTGATTCTGAAGGTGACACTGAAAGTCTCCCAAGCCTCTGTCAGCCTGGATTCTGATGACTGAGTGGAACAGAGCACTCTCGGCTTTCCCTCTCCTGTTCACAGTGGGAGCAGTTGTGTACATAGGGGAGTAAGAGGAAAAGAACAGGACTCTAATGTGCTCAGCTACTGAGATGAGTTTTCTTGAGGAAACTGGAGTTCACCTTAACTAATGGGATAGTTAACAGCGAAGGGTAGTCCTGGCGCACGATATTGAGAGACAGCGTGACGTGGTGGAAACAATTCTAGGCTGGCAAAGATGGATTTTAGTTATTTGTTTGTTTATTTACTTATTCGTTCATTTCATATTTGCTGAGATTTTTACAGCTTGTAAAATCTTGAGCTGAGTGCTTGGGAATGCTGTGATAAAAAAGGCATAGTTCGTGGCCTTATTGGAGCTTCAGTGGAGTGCAGCAGAATGAAAAACAAAACACACAAAAAAACCAAAAAACAGTCTATATTGATCCAACACTGATATGCCTTAGACCGGAAATATCAGCATCACTCAGATTTTGTAAGAAATGCAGACTCTCAGGCCCCACTCCCAAATCAACTGAATCATAATGGACATTTTAACAGGAATCTAGGGTGATTTGCCTGTGCACCAAAGTTTGAGAAGCCCTGGTAAAAGGAGTGCTTTAGTAGGGATGGGCACAGGCAATGGGAACCCAGTGCAAGGACAAATTAGTCCAGTCTTGAATGGGACTTTTCCAAAGGCTTCTTTGATTAGATTATGGCTAAACTGACTCCTGAGCAGCATATTTTAGTCAGAATAATTGTGTCAGCTTGGGTAAGCTACTTACTTTCAGCTTTGGTTCCCTTCTCTGCAAAAGCAGGTAAAGTATTCCAAAGCTGTTTTGAGTCTGAAGACTCTCCAAGGTTGTTTTGAGATTCAAATGAGCAATATGTAAAAGTGCTTTGAATACTCTAAAGCTAAATATATGTGGAAAACTTTTACTTCTTCAGCTGTGGTTGAAATATAGAAAAAATTGTATTCTTTGGTATAATAATGCATTTCAAATGGTGTTTAGTAAGAAAAAATTATCCTCTATGGATTCTTTGTTTTGGTTACAAAGAGAACTGAAAGAGTATTTATTTCTCTCTGCATAAGTGTATAACATTTGAAAAATAAGTCTGATATGTTCGTCAAATAAGATGTCCCCTGAGGTTGAAAAGTACATTCCCTTGGGGCTTTGGGGGGGTGGGTCCTGAACTTCAACCATTTGTGCCCTGTATAGAGTTTATCCAACACAAAGATAGTGTGGAAGGACTTTCTTTTGACCAGGACAAACATTAATTCCTTGGCAAAAATAGAAAAATTGAACTGAGTTTATTTAGAATTAATAGGACTGCAGAAGTCCTTTCTATAAAGAAAAATAAACAAAGGAATATAAGTAATTAATGATATTGGTAATCTAGTAATACAACTCTTACACAGAACTTCCTTAGCACCAAGTATTGTTAGCGTTTATTAGGTTTCACAAAGGCTGTAGTTGTGTATGGTCTAGTCACACATAATGACCTGTTCTTTTATGTTTCTGTCTTTTTGCATGATTTGTTTATTTATTTATTTATTTATTTATTTACTTACTTACTTACTCACTTCCTATTCCTAGCATCTGGTGCAGTGTCTCGCACATAGTAGATGCTAAATAAACATT
>VMDR010005081.1:0-54382 GCA_007922815.1 Macrotus californicus | reverse complement strand
TTCAAAATGTTAAACCATAAACAAACTATTTTTAAAACTGAATCTTCTCCAGTATTTTCTCTAGACTTGGTAGATTTTCTACTCAGCAAACACTTTTGCCACACGTATTGTCGTGCCCATTTGGTCTTGTCATTCCCTTGTCAGAACACCTCCTTAGCCGTTCATTGCCTAGGATATCATGTTCAAATGCCACACTGGCATGACTTCCGAAGACTCAGGAAGCTGCCTCCCCGCCTCTGACCTGCTTCATCTCTTACTGCTCTCTGTGATGGCACCCACAGGCTTGTTTCCGACCGTCGGTTCAGTCCTAGCCTCAAACCTCGGTGGCGGCTGTCTCCCCGCCTGTATGGCCTCTCCCCATCACCTCAGACTCACCAAGAACTATCACTCCTTTGTATGGTTTTGACAAGTCCCACTTCTTCAGGAAGCTTCCTGCAATTACGCTGGCTGTCTTGACCTCACTCTTCTCTAATCCAGTCTACAGCTCATGACGCACTCTGACCCTTACCCTACACTGCCCTCCCTGGCTAACAGGGACAGCATTCTTCAGGCAGGCTATGTCTTGGCACAAAGAGACTTCACACACTTAAACTCACTAAAAATATCTGAATACTTGCAAAAACAAGTCAGAAACTTAAAGGGAAAAGTCCATTCAGGGCAAAAAACAATAGAGCATTTCCCAGATGTCCCCATCACTTTCTCCACCAAAGTTAGGATCTTCCCTGACCTGAAAAAGTTCACCATTCAGGAAGGATTTGCCCAAACCACCTGGGCATGTATGGATTCCATGTGAGGGAATATTTCTAGACATTGGAACTTCCTGGTCCTAGAAACAATCTTAGCATCGGTGAGGCCACATCTTCACCCAGGAGGGAGAAAAGTAGATTCTGTGCTCAGGAATTCCTTGGGAGCATGGTTCTTTCAGGCACCCCAGGGAGCCACTGTTCCTCCCTTGGTTATTGGGTAGTTCACAAGCATACAGCTTTACCCCCAATGAGACTGTAAGGGTGAGGGTATGGGAACCAGTGCTTACTGCTATCTCAACATCAGGGTCATCATCACATTAAGCACCACGAGTTCGGAGCCCCTCACGTGAACCAAGTACGTGGCATACATTGCTCAGGCCTTCTGATAATGCTGTACGGTGGGTACATCACCTCTGCTTTTTCAGACAGACACAAGGGTGCAGGGTCTCAAGGTCGGTACTTTACCCAAGGTTGCGTACCTCAAGAGTAGCACAACCAGGCGTAGAACCTCTGTCTTCAAATCCTCTATCTTTCCACTACCCTGTGGGTCTCTCAATAATCCTTCACATCTACTCTAATCTGTTAAAGACCATCTCAGTGTAGGAATCCTTCCATTTGTCTAACCTAATTCCTTCCTGCTGCAGCTCCAGTTCTTTCCCCCTGTTCTGTTCTTGGAGGAACTAGTCCCCAGACTTTGAAATAACTGTTCTGCCAAGACTGTTAAAACACCCCTTGACCAGCTTTTAGGGTCCATCAGTTTAGGTGTCCCAGGCCTGACTGTTGGGGCCAGTAACCACTTCCTTGCTCTTGTCCTGAACACTCTGCTGATTCTCTGCAGCCCTTGGACGTGCACTCTCCATTGTGAAAGGTTCTTAAGAATTTCTAGGTTTGTTTTTTTTTAAGGTATGACAGTCGGGGTGGGAAACCTTCCATCTGTCCAAACAGAACACCTTGTTCCTGAGAGAGGAAAGATTAGAGGAGAGCTCAGAGGACTGGGGCCAGGGAAATAACATAGAGAACGAAAACAGATGAGTTTAAATGAAGATGAATCAGAAACACAGGATTAAATTTCCCCGAGGCCTTCACTCTTACCAGGAAATGTGCTGGATAAAATATATATGGATTTGATTTATCATATGCAAATTTGTTTCTCCCTTTAAATTAAAAAACAAAACTAGGCAAGATGTTGAGTACACTCCCAACCCACTGACTGCCCGATTAGGCACTGCCCCTGAGTAGCAATCGAGTCACAGGGAGGTGACTGCCTGAGCCTCCCTGAAGCCAGCATTTCCAGACAACGTGCCTCCCATGTTCATTCGAATAGGAGGCAGCAGGGGTATGAGAGTAAACACCAGTCTGGGAATCAGGAGACCAGGGTTCTAGCCCTGCCTCTTCCGCTAATGACTGGATGACCTTGGATGACCTTGACAAGTTCCTTCACTTCCCTGGGCCTCAAACTTAAGTTTCCCCAAACTTAAATCCAAAGGCTTCAGACTACAACCTTCACCATGCAATCCTCTGGCATGCCTCTCCTGTCCAGTCATCACTGGTCCTGGAGAACACCACCTGGGAGCTGGAGGCTCAGAGCTCTCCTCATCCTTCAAGGAGACACTGGACAGCATGCAGCCAGCCCCAGAACACTCGTGAGCTGGCCGAGAGAACCAGCGCTCAGAGAGCAGGAGGATGAGTTAGTGTGCAGTGCTGTTTTGCTCTTGGTGCCGTGCAGATAGGCTACAGATGCTTCCCCACCCCTGAGTTTTACCCGCCGTGGAGAGCCGCACAGCGCACTCCTTTTCCCACAGCCCTGAGTGTTTCTGGGCGAACAGAAAGAGCAAGGAGACCATCGGAAGCATGACTCCTCTCCGACTTCTGTTGTGGAGAAGCCTCACCTCACTGAGGTGCTGCTATCTTAATCTCCCAGGCTGTCATAACAAAATACCACAGTTTGTGCAGCTTGAACAACAGAAACTTGTTTTCTCACAGTTCTGGAGGCTAGAAGCCCAAGATCGAAGGGCCATTAGGGCTGGTTTTTGGTAAAGCCTCTTCTTGGCCACTTCTCTGTGCCTACACATCCCTGGTGTCTCTTCCTCTTCTTATAAGATACCAGTCCTATCAGATTAGGCCCCACCCTTATGACCCCCCATTTAAACTTAATTACCTCCTTAAAGTCCCCATCTCCAAATACAGTCACTTTAGGGTTAGAGCTTCAACCTGTGAGGTTTTGTTTTTTTAAGATTTTATTTATTTTTAGAGAGGAGGGAAGGAAGGGAGAAAGAAAGGGAGAGAAACATCAATGTGTGGTTGCTTCTCACACAGCCCCCACCAGGGAACCAGCCCACAACCCAGGCATGTGCCCTAACCAGGAATTGAACCAGCGACCCTTTGGTTTGCAGGCTGGCACTCAATCCACTGAGCCACAGCAGCTAGGGCTCAACCTGTGAGTTTTAGAGGGCACACAATTCAGTACAGAACAGGGGGAATCCTATGGATTATTACAGAGAGGGGAGGCAAGGGGTAAGTTTAGAAGTTTAAGAAGCAGAAAACACCAGAGGAGGAAATGCCTTCCAGGGCTTGAGCAGATCAAGGACACTGGTCTATGGGTATCTCCTGCCCCTTGCTGGGCTGGAAGTGGTAAAAAATCAAAGGGGACACCTTGTGGCACAACTGGAGAGGCTGTGCGCTGTCCCATGTGTGATCCCTCAGGGGTCACCTGCCTGCAAAGGCACGTAGATGTGGACAAGGACAGCGTCAGCTGTGACTGTGTGGACAAAGGGTTCCAGCTGCCCACTAAACACCCAAGACCTCAGGACATCTCCCCAGGCTCGAGCACAAGGAAGAGCCCCAAGGATGACTGAAATTAATTCCCCACCACCCAAAACAATGAAATCTTACAGCATGCAACTTGTTTTAGAGAAAGCTTCACACCTGACACTCCAACGCTACTGGCTATGAGAGGGGTAGAATCCACGTGGGGCAGAGTGGGAGGCAAGGCCACAGAAGGCAGGTCCGGGCCCTGGGGAAAATGATCTGGGGGATTCCCAGCAAAGGTGGACCAGCTAAACCTCCTTACACAGGACTTATAACGATAAGCTCTATAGTTGGTCCTGACCCCTTTAGGACAACGAGGCTCTAGTGGATCATCCTGGCTTATCAACTTGGTGGGAGGAACATTAGTTTCTGGAGATAACAACTTAACACAAACCTGATGGCTGAAAACAATGGGAATTTATTCATTCACAATTCTGCAGGCCAGAAGTCCAAAAGAATCTGTTCTTTACCTCTTCCAGCTTCTGGTGGCTGCAGGTGCTCCCGGGCCTGAGGCCGCATCCCTCCAATCCTGACCCCCCTCCTTCTCTTCTGTGCACGTCTCAGAACTCCCTCTGCCTCTCTCACAAGGATACGTGTGATTGCGTTTAGGGCCCACCAGATAATCCAGGGTGAACACCTCCTCTCAAGATCCTTAACTCAGTCACAGGGTTCATTCACAGGTTCCCGAGATTAGAAAGTGGGTATCTTCTGGGGGGAATTTCAGCCTCTCACAGGAGGGTCAAGAACTTCGGAAGCTTGACCAGGTATGACCCCCCTCACGACCAACCAGGCCCACCACCACAGCTCCTGGTACAAGGCCTGGAACAGGACGAGCTCCTGAGATTTGTTGAACGAAGAGTTTTTGAATAAAAGCCAGTATGATAATAACTAAAGCCAAGACTTAACGGTAGAGCCTAAATTTTTGGATTTGTATTGACTAAACAAACTTACACCCAAACAGAAAGGGGGAGGCGGCCTGCACCAAAGGTACCCACAGAGGACTTTCAGCTTTTTAAATTGCCAAGTGAGGATTAAAAAAAATGCCATTTACTTTCATAATCACGTCATAAAAGAAAGAACATTTTAATACCAAAAGGAAGGTCATTTCCTCCGATAAAGAACAGTCCCTATCACTTCACAGTCCTTTTTCTCTTCTCCCCAGTCTGCCACAGACAAATGAAGATTCTGTCACAGACCTACACCAGCTTGCAAATGGGCATTTGGAAGCACCCTCAGAGAAAAAATACTGGAAGGGGGAAAGCCACTTAATCCTAGGAATGACAGAATGAGCATCTATTGTCCAGAGAGCCTCCCCCTCTCCAAAATACCCCAAACTGACCATCAGAACTCTAAGGCATCTGCTGAAGCATGACTTTTTCCTACCACGAAGCAGATATGACAGTCTCCTGCCAGGACCCCCAGACAGCTCCTGAGGGACAACAGCTATGACTCCACACCTGATGATATTGAACCTGGGCCCCTCCCTCCAGCCTCTGCCCTCAGATTTCTTCCCTCTCATGACCAACTCAACCCCTGTCCACTCTGCCTCTCACAAGTACTCCCCTTCCACACTGTGACAATGTCCCCAAGGCCTTTTCCAGTTCAGTGCCCATCACTCATCCCCTCCAGCCTCACCATATAGGCCTGTGGTATGCACAGGCTCCTAGGCATACCTGTGCACCTTTCAAAAGCATCTTCCCTCATCAGGGAGGCATCAAAGGACTTTTCCAGCAGCATCTGTTTTAAAGACTTAATATGCATCTGTCCCCATCACCAGGCCCAGGTGAGGTGAGCTCTGGGTGCCATAGCAAGAGAAGCCAGGGAAGGAGGTACATTCTGCCAGGTGCTACAGGACCAGTGGACTTCACTGCTGGACTCCATGAAGGTTCTAGGATATCTCACAGAAAGAAGCTACTAGAACCCTAAGCTCAGGCCTGGTGAAGACCCTAGAGCTAAAAAATAGTCCACTTAGGACTCTGGTGTGTTGCTGATGGACCTGAAATGTGCACAACAGTCTGGAGGAGAAAAAATGCCAAATGTCTTAAAAATGGGCCAGACCAGGGCTGGAGGGATGAGGACATGGGATGTGCTGTTCAATGGGTATAAAATTCAGTTTTGAAAAATGAGTAAGTTCTAGAGGGCTGCTATACAACATTGTACCTATAAATAACAATACCTATGTACACTTAAAATCTATTAAGAGAGTAGATCTCGTGTTATTTGCTCTTACCACAATAAAAAAAAAATTAAACAAAATACATTTTTAAAAAAATGCAGACCCTCCCTGGCCAGTGGCAGGAAAAGGTTCAGTTGGTTGGAGCACTGTCCTGTAAACCGAAAGGTTGTGGGTTCAATTCCTGGTTAGGGCACATGCCTGGGTGGCAGGTTCAATCCCCGGTCAGGGCATGTACAGGAGGCAACCAATCAATGATTCTCTCTCACATCAAGTTTTTTTCTCTCTCTCTCCACCCCCCACCCCTCTCTTCCCCCCTCTCAAAAAATCAATAAGCATGTCCTCAGGTAAGAATTAATTAATTAATTAATTAATTAATTAATTTAAACATATAGACCCTTTGACCCTGTAATCCCACTCCTAGGAATTCTAAGAAAACATCAAAGATCCACCCACATTTTAGGTATAAGTATGTTTATCACAATTACATAACAGTAAAGCACTGGAAAAATAGGAAATACCCATATATTGGGACCTCTTGCAGCTAATAAAGGTTGCCCTGTAAAAGAATTCTTAGTGACATTTACAAAACAGTCAGTGTGTGGTAAGAAATTGAAATGTGTGTTGGTATTTGTTGCCACTGTGCAGAATTGAGAAGACTGAGAACTGTTATATTTTTAACTCTCCCACACAAGCCAAGACTGTGCTCACTGACCTCAAGGGAGATTGGTGTTGCAAGACAACTTTCATTCTGGGTTCTGGCTCTTAATTCTAAATTCATCAGGGCAATCTGCAGGGGGGAGGGAGAAGCTGTTGATGGGGAGATAAAGGTGAGAGAAGGGAGCGGTGGGAGAAAGGTCTTCAGGAACCAGCTCCCTGCCCACTCCTGTCCCGGCACCACCTCCCCACTTCACTCACCCCACCCCCTGGCTGCACCACAGGCAGATGGTGGTCCTCAGGGGAATAGAAGCAGCGTGCCCCCTGGGGCTCTACCCAAGTCCCAGCCCTGTCCTGCCCCACTGTATCAAAGAGCCCCTCGCCAAACCTGGCAGAGAACCTGCAGCAGCCCCACCCTCAAGGGACCTCACACATCTGGCAATGAGTCCACACATACGAAGGACCTGAGACAAGGCTGTCACTATTGCCAGGCCAGTTCTAGGGACACCCAAGGGACAGGGTGGACGTGCAGAGTAAGGAAGTGTTTTATTTAAAGAGCTAACACCCAGATTTATAGAATAAAATCCGTATCAACTATAGGAGCAAAGTGGAAAAAAACAGATCACAAAATAAATAATGGGTGTGCCTCACTCAGTGAGGAAGGTAATGTGGTTATTCTCATTTCAAAGATCAGGAAACTGAGACACAAGGAAACCAAGCAGCTCCCTGAAGGTCGTGCAGCTATCAAGCATCAGTGCAAGATTTTGAACCAGGTCATCCAGCACTCTTCCACTGCTCCCACTGTCCCCTACACCCCTGGGACTGTGCCACTGCAGAGAGGGCACCCAGAGGTATAGGTACTAAAAGGCTCATAGGATGACCTTGGTTGTAATAACTTTTCTCTGAGTTCCTGTCCGTAATTTCTGCAATGAACACGCATTTCTTTCATAATTAGAGAAAATTAACTTGTATTTAAAACAGAACCGAAAGGCCTCTGCGTTCCCTGAGGTCCCAAGAAGCTCCCTAAGCTCAGAACGGCCCCGAGGCAGAGCAACACTTTGCAGCACAGCCTCTGGGACTGAGCTCCCGGCCTTGCTCCTTGGCCAGCAAGTCGGGCCAGCTGTCTCTCTAGGGCCCAGGGGAGGAAGCTACATAGACACAGAGGTCGGCTGAGTAGCCTTCTCCCTTCATTCAGAGTCCAAAAGGGATCCCAAAGGGCAGCTCCGCTGTGCTGTTTTCCCTGCCCCCAAGCCCCCATCCCCTGAACCCCTCGCTCGCTGGGTGGGCCGGCTTCCAGGGTCAGTCAGGCTGATGTAGGTGGGCTGTGTGGGAGCTGCCCTCCAACTGCTTTCTAACTGGTGCCAAAGGTTCTCTCCCATCTCCCCGAGGTGAGGTCTGGCTCGAGCTCTCCATTTCAGGAGGTCCAAGGGCACAGGAAGCCCTTTTCTGTCTCAGGCCCTTTGGGTTTGCTCTGCCCTTTGAACACCCTTCATATAACCTCACCAAGTCCCAAGCAGAGCATCCCCAGGCCAAAGGCCACAAACTCAAAAGAATGAAACTGGCCCGCTGTAGGTAGCTGAGTGGCTGTGGCGCGGGACAATAGCAGGGAAGAGTGGGTGCCCTGTCCAAACGGGATGGCTGCTGTGCATCCCCAGCCGGGGGGCTGCCTGGCAAAAATGGGGGCTGTGCTGCAGAATGGCTAGTTTTCCGAGGGAAGCCAGAAACCTGGATTTCCATGCAAACTATTCAGATTGTTTATAACACCTTCCACATACTACCACAGGCACCAACAGGTTGCCCAGGTCTCTCTGCTGAGGCCCTGTGGTTGAGTCCACCCACGGCAGATTGACCATCGTTTACCTGCCTCCTGGTTCCTCACGCCACACCCAAATTCAGGCCTGCCCCCTTCTCATGCCTGTCCTCAGTTCATACCCCACCCGCAGGATGTGCCAAGTGTCCAGGCTCTGACCTTGCTGGCTTCACTGTCCAGGAGGCAGAGCAGTGGCCCCCGATCTACCCAACAGAAGGAAAGAGTCTGGGCCCCCTTCCAAAGGCTGCCAAGCCTGTGCGAGTGCCTGGCAACCTCGTTGCCAAATCACCAGGGAACACAGACAAACGCCTCCCCCGCCCCTGGAGCTGGCAAGCTATTTCCCACCACATCCTGTCCTCCCACCCACAGTCTGCAAACCAGCATGTGTGCCTCTACTGCACTAATTGCTGGCTGGCTGATGGCACTGAAACAGCCTTCTGGCTCCTGGGTACCAGCAAGCAGAAGCCAGGCCGGGGCCTCAGGAAGGCACTGCCTGGACCCAAGTGGGCCGGGACAGGGATGGAACCCCTGCCTGGTTCCATGAGCCCTGGGATCCTTACCCTTGCAGTCTGAGGCTGCTCCCAACATTTTTCTAACTCTGGAGCTCGGTTCCCATACTCCCCAGAAACAGTTTTTCAGCTGGAATAAGGCTGTCAATCTTCCGGCCTCCTCAGGCCCTACCTCCACTAATCCATGGGGAGAGAGCCTGAGAGTCTAGCTCTGGAGAACATGGCGCGGGGAGATGGAGTGACCTTCTCCAGGTGGTCAGTCAGGTGTGGAGATGCCCCATCCCTGATGCCAGCTTCCAGGCTGAAATCCTTCAGTAGTGCAACACCTGGCTGGGCAGTGCCCCCGAGCCAGGGGCTCACCATACATTAGCTCATCAAATTCCCACAGCAGCCTGATGAGGCTGGCACAGCGTATCCTTTTTACAGACTAGGAAACCAAGGCACAGAGCAGTTAAGGAACTTTCCCAACGTCACAGAGCTAAGCAGTGGCAGCATTGGTGTTGACACCTGGCCAGGGAGACGCCAAGGCCTTAACTGCTGCACCGCACTTGCAAGAACCGAGGTGGCTATCGTACGTGCACACTTACTCACATGGAAACAGGCTCACCAACTATTATCACGTGAGAAAAGTGGCAAAAGAATACACAGAGTACAAGCCCTTCAGAAGAGAGAAAGCAGCGTGGAGTTGCAGAGGCTGGGACATGAAAAGCCATGTCACCAGGACAAGGTGGTGGAGGACGTGGGTCACCTCAGCTGAACCCAGGCTTCTGCACCCACTACCCACGCAGCTACCTCCAGCAAGTCGCTCGCTCACCCTCATAAAATCTAGCCTCATTTGTGAAGGAGAAGCTGCACTTGACATCATCAGCGTACAGATTAAACACAAAAGACCCCTTAGTGTATTGTTCCGTTTACACGAAATGTCCAGAAAAGGTGAACTTTCTCAGACAGCAAACAGGCAGCGGCTGCCTGGGGCTGGGGTTAAGAATGGGCATTCATGGGAACTGGGCCTGGCGGGGTTGGTGGGGCTATGGCAATATTCTAAAACTGGGCTATGCTGATGGTTGCACCACTTAGTGAATTTTACTAAAAGTCTTTTCATTAAAATAATTCATTAATTAAAATCAGTGGGTTTACCATATCTAAATCATACCTCAATGAAGTTCTTCAAAAATCATGTAAAGTCACTAGTACACAGCAGGCCCTCAACACACAAGGGTGGTCACTAACATTGCCATTGTCAGTGGGGTTGCTGACAGGCTTACATGAGATGGTGCTCCTAGTGAATTAGAATGTTTTTGCTCACCTGTATTGTTTACATTTGTATGATAAATATGTATTTCTTGCACAGTAAAAAAAGAAAGGGAAAACTCAGTTCCATTAAAATATCATTGAAAAACAGGATCCTGTTATCATGGGGATGATTTTAATTTTCTTCCCTTGGCTTAGTTTCTGTTTTGTGACCGTGACTGTGCACTGCGTGGATAAAACAGCAGACTGTTATTTTCGTCCATAGCTTATTTTATGTTCAACCTTGTGCTAGACACCGTGAAGCATACACAGGAACAGAAGAGATGGTCCCCCAGAGTCTTTCCATCTGGAGTGGAGGCAGGACAGATAAAGGACCGATTTGGGGAGTTGAAGAACAAGGAGACAGAGACAGTCTGTGCGTGCTCCCAGCGGGGCTAGAGGACCCCAAGAAATCAGAACACCCACTTGGTTAGGCAGCCAGGGAAGACAGCCTGAGAAGACAGTCAAAGAGGAATGTCCATTCCCTCCATAAATGTTGAGCACCGAGTATGCCAGACCATGCTAGGATGGGGACGCGTGGTAACAGGACTGATAAGTTCCCAGACCCACGATTCCACACTCCCAGCCACCTCTGGGCATAGCCCTCCCCCCGAGACTGCTTGTTGCCCAGGCCTTCATCCACAGCTGCGTGAGGTCAAGAGCTAGGGAAGGCCCAGAATTTGGGGAAGGCCTAGATTCTCGTCCCAGTACTACCACGAAATCACAGGAGTAAGTCCCTGACTTCAGGCACCAGTTTCCCCATCTGTGTAAATGAGAGCATAATTGGCTATGTGCATGGCTCAGAGGCCAGAAACTTCTAGGTCCAAGCCTGGCTTTGCCACTTAACCAGCTCCTTGACCTCCACCAAGTGACTTAACCTCCTGAAGCTCAGTTTCCCTGCTGAGCAAGTGGGTGGGATGATAGTCCTGAACTCAGAGAGGTTTTGTGGGGTAGGGAGGCTGAACCAAGGTAATGCAGAGGAAGCACTCAGGGTGCTGCGAATATACTTGGCAAACGCAAACTAAAGCTACAGGTCTACAGTCATCAGATGAAGGCTCTAGGGGATTTGGAATTCCTGGGGTGCCCCAACCTGGAAGATGCCAAGGTGCTAAAAAGCACTAGCTCAGCAAATGTAAATCCAACAGCCTAGGATGCCTAGAGAGTGGGAGGAAAAGAGGCTGTAAAACCAGTTGAGGAAAACAAAAGATTATAGTCCTCCAATTAGTGGCGCTATCGCCTTACCCACATACCTAGTCCAGCACTGTCACCTGCTGGCAGCAAAGGAGCTTTGCAAGAAAAGACGTTTTCCCACTGGCTGGGGGATCTAGAACCAACCTTCGATTCCAGTGGGGAAAAGATGGGGTGAGAGTTTTAGTAATGGGGGTGAGGGAGTGTGAGGATGGTTTCACTGGGAAAGTTTAGGTAGAAGGGATTTGGGCTGTGGAACTGTGAGACCCTAGTTCAAATCCAGCTTTTCAAGTTTGGATAAACTGTGAAACCTCTCCAAGCCTCAGTTTTCTCGTCTATAAAAAGAGAATAATAATGTCTCCTTCTCGGGTAATGATCCATTTAAAGTGCCTGACATGGCTGAATACTCAATGAAGGTCACTTTTCCCTCTGGACCTCTCCTAAACACCACCCCCTGGGATTTAGAAGGTGAGGAGTCCTCAAGCTCTGTCATGTGTCATCATTCCTAAGTATTTGTCAAAAATACAGATGCTCAGGCCGCACTGACCCTACTTTGAATCCACTCTCTGGGAATAATGGCCTAGGAGTACGTATTTTAGGAAATTCTCATGTGATTCTTACACCATTTGTGGCAGTCATCTGTGTAGTGCACAGAACACCAGGGTACAAGCTCTGGTTGTCTGCTCAGGGTCCACTCCCCGCCATGACAAGTGGCCTGGAGTCCTGCCTGGCAGGCCTCATGAGGGTGGGGTGGGGTGTAGAGACTGTGATGCCAGCTGACAGGAGCAACAGGAATGGTCAGAACAGCAGCACGCTCCCTCCCCTTCCTGCACAGGCAGAGATGAAGTCACTGAAATCGGTGGGGATGAAGAGCCATGGTGGGGGAAGAGAAGGCGCAGATCTAGCTCCCTCAGGCCCCTCCAGGAATGGCCAGAATGCCCAGGGACTGAGCGTGTAGGGCACTGAGCCCAGCACTCAGCACCAACATGAGCTCGTGACCTGCGAGCTATGTAACCTGTCCCAGAAAGAAAGAAAGAGAGGGAATTCCAGCTGTGGGATCCACAGCAGCTACCACAACAGGCTGGTCCTTTCTGAGAAGCCAGGGGGAAATTGAGGAGGTGGGGGGGGCGGGGGGGAATCCTGGTTATGCCTAAAGCAGCAGCCCCTCCATTCCCCCAGGGCCCTCCTGAGTCACCTTCCCCTCCGCCCTGGGTGCTGATGTCCTGGCCAGATTCACAGCCTTCCTGCACCCTGGAGACTGTAAAATCAAGGCCCAGAGAGGAGAAGGGGGCCCCTGGCCTAGCACCTCTCGGAGACTCTTCAGCCTAAATCCTCATGCCAGTTACAGAGTAGTCTTGGGAGGAAAACTCTTCCCTTCCTCTCTCCTAGGTTCTTTGGCTGGTCTAACCATTTAGTTGGCAAAAGATAGATTAATAGGAGAAAAACAAATTTGATTTTGTACATATGGAAACTCCATTTAAAAATGACTCAGAAAAAGTGACCCAAGCAGGCAGCGTTTATACCTTTTAGACAAAGAAACGATAAATTTGCGAGGAACTGACAAGACAAAGCAGTTTGGACCTGGGAGAGAAAATGAGTGAGGAGGTAGTAAGTCTGTGTACACAGCTTTCTCTGTCCTAAAGTTCTTCTCTCCGGTGATAAGGGCGTCTCCCCTCCTCCTGGTACAGCGACGGCACCTGTCACATGTGAAACCTATTTCGTGGTTTCAGGGGCACAAAGGAACTCAGAGTCCTTCTGGCACTGGCTCTTTTTCAAATAACTGTAATTCAAGATAATAAATATGCCCAAGTGGCATACTTGGGGGTGGCAGTTTCAGGCGTCCTTCCGCAGCCAGGGCAAGCATTACAGAGCCCCCCATTATCCACGGAGAGGTGGTCCACACCCCCCAGGGGGTGCCTGAGCCCACCAACAGCACCAACGCCTGTATATACTGCTTTTTCCTCTATACACATACCTATGATAAAGTTTAACTTGTAACTCAGGCACAGTGAGACATTAATGATCATTAATCATAAAACGGAACAACTATAACGACATACTGTAATGAAAGCCATGTGAACGTGGTCTCTCGCTCACAAAACACCTTATCAAGCGGTACTCACCTTTTCCCTTAACAGAAGCACTAGACAGCTTCTCTTTGGCAGCACCGCATGGCCAGCATCACTGGTCCTCCGCTTCCGGGCTGCTAGGAAGACACACCGGCGCGACTGGAACACAAGCCCTGCGCGAGCGTGACGGACAGCGCCGGTCTGGCCATTAAAATGGCCGCTACGTGGCCAACGGTCATGGCGTGCGCCCGCAACGTGCAGACGCTGGGTAAAGGGACGATTCCCGCGAGAGGGCGCGGGATTTCATCACGCGGCTCAGAGCAGCGGGCTCGTTTTTAAATTTACGAACTGTTTATTTTTGGGATTTTCCCATTGAACATTGTTGGACCGAAGTTGATGGTGGGTAAATGAAACTGCGGTCAAGGAAACCGCTGATAAGGGGAAACTGCTATAGTCTTTCCATCCGACCAGATCAGAGATGGTATGTAATTTACCCAAGAACACGCAGCAGAGTTGAGCCTCAGACCAGGCTCTCTTATTACCAAGTCACGTCTTTTTATTCCCACTACGGATAAGTTTCGGCCAGATGACCCCTGCCTGCGTCGTTGTCCCCCCTACCCCAACCCCTGCCCCCATTCAACCTTTTAAGATTCCAGAGCCCCACCCTATTCTTTTAGGTTTATCTCCCTCTGGTTCCCTCGTTGCACCAACTACTCAAACTAAGGTACCCTCCTCTCCGTCCCGGAGCAAACCCCCAGACTTCCCGCTTGTTTTCTCTGTTCCAATCTTCTCACCACCCATCCAACCTTGTGCCCACTCCGCATATTTGTGAAAACTCTCCAGTTCTTCAAAGCCCAGCTCAGTTCTCACCAGCTCCAGGAAGACTGCTCTAACCACCCAGTGAGAAATGGCATCAGCTGGGTGCGGGACAAGGCATGGGGTCAGAAATGCCAGCCACACATTGAGCGTGTCTGCCAGGCACTGAGCGTGCTGTGAAATAAATGCATGAGCCTCTATTGTATATGCTGTGCACATATATTAGTACATTGTATGCATGTATATACATTCTCTCATTTATCCTCCAAACCTGCCTTTGGGGCAAGAGCCAATAATACGCCCATCTTGCAGATGTGAAAACCAAGTCTCAGACCCTGGCACAATACCCTTAAGGTTATCTGAAAAGCTGTCAAACTGAAGGGAAAGGCTCCGGGGGAAATAGTGGAACATAGTGTGACGAGGAGGGGGTGCTCTAGGGCATCCAGTATCAGAGCAACATAAAAAAAGAATGTGGATAAAACCCCATGAGAATCTGGTCAGAGAGCCCAGGGTCCAGAAGGCCATAGTGTGGTCATTTTCCTTGTGACAGCAGCTGGTGGGCTTCTCCAGGATTCTGACAAGCTTTGTCACTTAGTACAATCATCTTTTTAGTTAGATAGCATCACTGTCCTGTGCAGAAAGAACCAACATCTCAGTAAACCCTAACAAGCTCACACAGTCCGTGGCGGGACCAGGACCTGAAACAAGCTGGACCCCAGAGTCTGTGCGTTTCCTCGTACACAGTTGACAGCATCATTTACGATGTTATTTGTAGATGTTTATATGGAAGTCTCCCTCAGCTGGTGGCCCCGCCCAGTGTCACAGTGCCCATCCTGTCACTGCTCTGGGTATCAATTCACCGTCTCAGTGCTCAGTTGACTCTGATGTTCCAGGACTTTTGATTCTGTGAAAATCCGCTTCTGAACTTTCAAGTCCTTTCGCTCTCCCAGAGCTCCGTGTGAGGATGAAACTGTCTCTGGAGAGGCTCACTCATTTCGTCAGTAGGTTCATGGGTGGGTGCCCCAAACAAGCCCTGATAAACAGAAAGCAGAGGGGAGGAAAGGGGTGCAGAGAGGGGAGCAGACATCTGTCCACTCACTCAGGGAAGGTCTGGGGTCCCTCTGCAGGTGTTGGAGGTACAGTGAAAACAAGGCAAATGTGGCCCCTGCTCCCTGGGGTCCCAGACATAAATTCTCCCTTCCCCCCAAGTCTACTACTTTCCATATTCAGACAGGTGTGAAGGGCATCAGGACACCCACCGGAGGCTAACTGCTCTCCCTCTCTGCAGTCCCACAATGCACTGTCCCACCCCCTCCCTGTGTGCCCTTCTGGTCCATCCAAACAGACCCCAGGCCAGGGGCAGGTTCTGATTGCCTCAGGACCCCCCAGGGACTAGCACCTTGGAGATGCTAAAAATCATTTTCTAAAACAGTGAGTGAGCGAGGTCAGACAAGGACCTAGGACAAGAGGAGGCTCCTGCTCCACGGTCCTGATGCTGCAAATGCCCCTGGTTAGTGACAGGGCATTGAAGGCCTGGAAGGAGGAAAATGTGGGTAGTTTGGGTCAATCTGTCTTGCCACCTGAGAAACCACCACATGGCAGGCAAGCCACCAAATGCAAACAAAGGGCAGCCAGTATGTGTACACAGGAATCACTACACACACAGTAATTGTGGTCAGCAGTGGAGTGGTTATCCAGTGGGTTCCGGTGGCATTTCTCAAAGAAGTCTCCATAAAAGTCTAGTGTGAGAGGTGACCTATGAGAATAGAGCCCCGTGGCCAATTTGTTTTAGTGACTAGAACACATTTCTCCCCTTCCTATAGACTCACAGTGCAGCACCCCAGCATGCTAAGGCTCTGAGAAGCCAGCTACAAATACAGCAGTTTAACCTAGTGTTTTCCATACTTGACTTTTTTTTTTTTAAGTAAAAATGTTCCTATTTAATGTCCCAAGGAAGTAGCATCCCACAGGATGGCACATGTAGAAAATGGGCATGTTCTGGCTCTTGAGGAGGTCACTTATGGAGGTCTGGAAGGCATTCCCTTCATTCTCTCTCAACTCTCCTCTCCCCCCCAAAAATATCTGTATTATACAAATTACAGCCTTAAGAAAAAGGACAAAGTCCCAACAGTGGACTTTCAGGAACTAGCCAGTAAAGTGGAAAAGAGGAGGAATCAACCATGAAATCTCCTTCACCCTCCGTCACTGATACAGATATGACCTTGATCAAGTGACAGTTTTCTGTGCTCTGGGTTCCTGTTCTGTAAATGGTCATGAGCATCACGTGAGTTACTAGATAACAGGTGCTTAGAACAGCACCTGGAGAACTCACAGCATCCAAACAACGTTCTGTTTTAGGAAGAGCTCTCCCTATCTGAAACAATAGGAAGTTTGTGAGTTCCTTTTTCACTCACAGGGTTAGTGTGATGGGCTTATAACATACGATAGCCCTTTATATGACATATTATGAAGCAAAATGCACTAAAGGACAGAGTAGACAATAGGTACTAGGAAAGTTTAGAAAGGGAAGGCTTCCCAGAGGAGTGGGGCTTGGCCCTGAGCAGAACAGCAGGGACAGTTCCTGGAAGGGAAGAGCATCGGGTGAACATCAGCCTGGGGGTGTCCATGGGCTCAGGCTGAGCCTCATTAACTCTGCTCTGAGTGAGCAGAAGTCCGCTCCCAGGAACGCCACCACTGACAAGAGACCCACCAACCACTGCGAGCTGGCAGCTCTGCTGATGCGTTCCAGGGGAACAGAGTCATCTCCAGGTCCTGGAGGTAATGAGAAGTGACAGACGGTCTGTTGAGCAGAATGGAGCATTTGTTTCCCCAGCTTGCAACATTTGCTTCTGGGATGAATCAGCAAGTGCCCTCAGCCCCTCCCCAAATGCTTCCAGGGCAGGGTGGGTTGGGAATCTTTGCTACAGGAAGAAACCCACTGAAGCTTGCTCTGGTGCAAAGGTGGTTGGGGGAGATTCAGGGGTATTTCAGGGAAGGTAAGGACAGGGAAGCCAGGTAGACCATAGGAAAAACTGGAAAAATACTGAGTGCCAGGGCAGGGCTCTGTCTCTGTCTCTTTCATCATCTCTCTCTCTATCTCTCTCTCTCTCTCTCTCTCTCTCTCTCTCTCTCTCTCTCTCTCTCTCACACACACACACACACACACACACACACACACGCAGGGCTCTGTCTCTGTCTCTTTCATCATCTCTCTCTCTCTCTCTCACACACACACACACACACACACACACACACACACACACACACTGTAGAGCCTCCCACCTCTGTCTGTTTCTCTCTGCAAGCTGTCTTTCTCCGCCTACTCTCCAGCAGGAGGGAGATGCCTGGAGGGCTGGAGTAATTAGAAAGCCATGGTGAGTCCAGCCCTGCCTGGGGAGGACCTGAGATGGCCGTTGTTCTCATCTCTGGCTTCAGAATCTGGAGCCTCCTGGCAAAGTCTAGGGTTAAACTCACTCCTCCTGCCCAGATTCTACTTATTTCTAGAACGTGACTAAATAAATACAAGTTCAAGAGAGTATCTTGGAAGCACTTCATTGACCTAGAACCCAGCCATTAAAAGCCCAGGAGATGTAAAGGGAGAGGCAGAGGAGGAGTCATTGGCCCCAATTGCCCCTCCCTTTTTCTGAATGTGAGATCCACCATTTCTGGTTTAAACTGGAGGAAGGCCCAGAGGAGCAGCTCCAGGAAGAGGCTGAACTCATTACCTGCCTGGGTGGTGAGCTCTCAGTGCAGTGATCAGAACTAACCAGAAGATGGAGCCAAACACCCTGGAAACCGAAAGGGTTTACTGTGGGGGGAGGCGGGGGGAGGTTTTAATTTCCAGAGCTACAGGGCAAAAAGTAAACCACAAAGGCAGGGAGAGATGTGCTCCAGGTCTCCCTTTTGCTCATTGGCAGGGCTTGGATCCACTCCACATCTCCTGCCCCTGGGGCCAGCAAGTATCCTACCCCACTCTCCTCTTTGCTGTGCCTCAGGATTCTGGTCAAGCCTACTTTGTTCCAAATGCCCGGAGTAGTTACAGCTCCCCTGTGTTAAGCTGATGGGAGCCAGTGGGGGGGGGGGGGGGGGGGGGGGGGGGGGGGGGGGGGGGGGGGGGGGGGGGGGGGGGGGTTGAATCCTGAGAGCAGTGTAGTGAACTGGGATGTAGATGGGCTCAGGGTTTTCCTGTGTTTCTTTCCTGTGTGGATAGACAATACGGTCAAACACTCAATATTTGCACCTCTCCTGTCCCCCCACCCCATAGCCACGCTGACTTTGGGGCAAGCCTCTTAACCTCTCTGACCCGTTTCTCACCTGTGGTTTAGAATCTTGTTACTACAGACCTATTGGGTTGTTTGAGGGGTTGCATTAAACCGATAACAGCTCTGAGCACCGTGACTGTGCTTTACAAAGCAGGGGCTTGATAAATATTAGGGCTTTGTTGTTGCTAAGACACTGGGTCAAAATGACCTAAATGAGATGGGAAGGAAACGCTGAGCACATAGGCTTGACTAACATAAGTAACAGTGTCACTGGGTGACGTGCCTCCTTCACTCCCCCTCCCCCCACTGCCCTTTCTGCTGGGCTCCCATGTCAGCTGGTTCCTGCAATTAACTGAGGATTAATCTTTTCCTTGGTGATCATCTCCTGGTTCTGTGTGACAAGAAGAAAAGTCAGACCTTGCCAAGGAGACAAGGCAGAAAGGAAGTGGCAGGGGTAGCAGGGCCAAAGCACGAGGGAGCCCCCAGGGAGGTCATGGAGGTCCCAATCTCTGACCTCAGACTCCACTCCCTCATACCCTGAATTCCTGCAGAGTTCAGTCGCCCTCCCCTGCTGCTTCTACTTCCCTTTACACTCCATGCCACACAACCTGGCCCCTCCACGCCCCGGACCCTCACCCGCAGGTTTCTGTCTCCCCACAGCCCACTGCAATCCCAGGCTTCCAACACCAGACTCCATGGGAGTACAGGCACGCGTGTTTCTGCAGAGACCTAACACTTCCCCTGGGGACAGAGATGGTGCTTTTGCCCCTCGTGTCCTCCAGCTCAAGGCCAGGAACTCAGTCTGCTTAGGGCAGTGAAAGGAGCCCTGTGCTAGGAATCAGGTGACCCTGGTCCGAGGTCTGGCTCTGCTCTGACATCTGACACTGAGCACCCCTCCAGCCACCCTGGGGTGACAGCAGCCCCTCCAGCTAGAGCCTCCCCAATGAGTTTGTTTCTGCAGTGACTGAGCAGCCCTGGGATCAGCCCCACTCTGCTCTGACTCTAGGGTGACCTCTGGGAAGTCCTTTCCCCCTTCAAGACTCAGTTTCTCTGGTTTTTCTGTGTGTGGGAAGTCCGAACCCATGGGCTAGAGTCTCTTAAGCAGTTGTCCTGCGAGAGAGACCCAAGGCCATTATCAGGGCCTGGTGCTGGGCCCAGCTCTCCCTCGAATCTCGTGCCCTCAAAGGCCTTCCGTTTTCCTGCAGACCCTCAGCTGGGGTGGAAGATGCCCAGGGCGCAAAACCAGAAGAGGAGCCGTTCAGGGGAGGGGTGCTGAGCGGCAGTGGTAGGGAAGAGATACAACCTGGGGCAGCACAGAGCAGCAAAGGGGACACTGTGATGCAGCAACATGGGTGTTAGTCCAGACTCCCACACTGTCTCAAAGGCTATACCTTACGCTATGAATGGTGGGTATCAGAGTCTTTACAGAGAGCGAGGGGAAGGTGGAGGAGGAAGAGAGCCTCCAGGCACTGAGAGGCTACGAGGAGAGGACAAAGGGGCAAGCAGTAACCCAGGGAAAATGCTGGCTATCACCTCACTGTCCCCACTGTTCAACTTGAAGAGTGGCTCAAGGCAGAAGGCAGCCACACTGACTCATCTCCTGCTTCACAAGCCGCAGAGAGACGTTTGTTCGGAAGGTAAATTTCCAGGGCCAAAGGGGAAGGTTATCAGGGAACGTGGCTGCCCTAGACAAAGGACCCTTAGACAAGCTGACAGCGGCCCTCCTAACTGGCTAAGGTGAGGCTGGCACAGGATTGGGAGCAGAGTTCCTCCAAACCACTGCTGCCCCAGGAATCCCACAGTCCCTTTTCCCAGGCCTCTGAGCCCTACTCAGTCAATAACTTCTCTAGGTGGGGTTTGAATCCACTGATTCGTCCATTCACAAAGCAACGAAATCACTTCACAGTTAACCAACAGCTTTATCCCTGGGTCCTCTTATCCCTGAGCAGAGCCACCTCATCATCCCAGGACACCTGCCTTCCAGGGACAGCTGAGACCTGGACAGCAGTCACCCAGAGAGTGTCTCCTCGTGGGCTGCTGGCCGCGAGCCACACGGTCTCGTTTCCCGACTGCTCTGACCCAGCAGGGTACAGGAACCTCACCATCGGCTCTGCCTTCTTCTGCTGCTCCTCACACGGCCTCCCTTCTCTTTCTGCTGCTCCCTCTCTGTCATTTTCTGTGCCAAACCCTGGAGGCTGTGGTGGAAACAAACAGGCTCAGGTGAGAGACTGGTTTGACGGTGTGGCCTGAAATTGTCAGGGCTCGCTTCCTCTGCCGCCCACCTCATCCCTTCCCCTCCTCCTTCTGCATATGCAGTTTTTCAGCTTTCTCGAAGCACTTTCACATCCATTATTCCATCTACTGCCCACTGCCGTTTTCAGAAGTGGGTATGGAAAGGGTTATGGACCCATGTGACAGAAAGGGAAACGGGTCCAGAGAAGAAAAGTGACATCTCCAAAAACACACCAGGAAAGTGGTGCTCTGGTGGGAGTGGGATCTTGGGTGGCTTCCTCCCATGCAGGGTCCTTCCCCAGCCAAGCAGGGCGTGGCTGCTGTTGAGGAACCCTTCCTGTCCCCCCTCAACATTAAGTGGTGGCCCTGCAGTTAAGCACTTCCCCAGGAAAGACTTGGAGTCTTGGCTAAGCACCACACATGCTGGGGTCCGCCTTGGGGCTTCTGTGGGCCATGGGAAGGGGTGCCGGGCCCCCGCTGTATGGAATGACAAGCGAGTGACCACATGTGATGTATGTGCACATGACATGCATGAGCTTGTCCCTGTGCACTTCAACCACTCACAGGTGGGAGGGGCCGCTTCTGCTCACAGCTGGCATAGCCCCTGCCCCAGTGTTGTCTGTGGCTGCACACGTCCTGATGAACACTTTTTTTCCTGTGAATCCTGATCAGACCTCTGGTGACGCTGGGGAGGTTTCCTGCTGAGCGGGCCCCTTCTCCCACCATGCCCCAAATCATAGCCCCTTGAAGGACATGCCCTGGACAGAGGGAAAAAAAACCCAAGCAAGCAGGAACTCTGGAATTCACACTTTGGGGCAGAAGCCGTCTTGATGGAGCTTTCTTCTGTGCGCAGCAATCTGAGAACAGAGACCATGACAGCAGCTGGCACCCTCCTGGCAGGTTACAGTCTACACAGCCTGTGTGAGGACAATGTCTTCCACGATGAGCACGTCAGCCCTGCGGGGTCCATACTGTCAACCCACTGGGCAGAGGAGGAAATAGAGGCCCAGACAGGTGACTTTCCCAAGAATCCATGGGGACTCGGTGCTCACCCAGAGTTCCCTGTGCCTAAAACCCCCTGTGTCTCCAGACAAAAGGGGGTGGGTCAGGCAGAGACGTGGGCTGCAGAATGAGGACTACAGACCCTCCTTGTTTCCTATTCTCTCTCTGCCTCGGCAAGGCCTTGGCCTCAGAGCCCATAAGCCTAAAGAGAGGCTGCCACCAGCCCAGAAAGCACAGGCTCCAGGGCCCCAGGGCCCTGCACACTGTTTCAGGGCAGGAGCAAGGGCCACTAGGGCCTACCCCTCCATTCTTCACGACTCTATTGCCCTGCCCGTTGGAGCCTGGAGGAACTGGACTTTGTCTGCTTGGCCTTAGTGGACAGAGTTAGGAACCACGGGTGGAATTTCTAAAGAGGCAGATTCTAGCATGAGGCAGAACTTTCTTGTAGTCACAGCTGCTCTGAAATGGAACAGGCTGTTTCCTGAAGTGGTGGGCTTCCCAACACTGGAGGCCATACTGGGGCAACCTGCTAGGGATAAAATAGAACCAAGTTCCTCATAATGTAGCCCACCTGCATCCGCAGGAATGACCTGGGGGATTCTTACAGGGGCATGTTCTCGGGGCCCACTCCAGACCCACCGAATCAGACTCAGTGTGGGCCAAAAGTCCCGAGTGATTCCGATGGAGGGTTCTGACTCACAAATGAATGAGATTTCCTTCTAGAAGAATACTGTGTGGAATGTTTTCCCTTTCATCTCTGCGATTCTATGATTCCATCACGCTACAAAATATGTATTTGGATATTTGTGTATATAAGGGGCGTGCTGAAGACGAATTACTTTTGAATTACCAAGTTACCACTCCACGATAGAAGACAGTTGACAGAGGAGACATTTGGGTGCAGGCAGACCACAAAGGCAGCGGTCAACCCTCCCTGCCCCTCTACCCAGTGCTCACCTGACGTGACAGCCCTGGCTATTATCACAGGTCCCTGGCTATGTGAGACTCAGTGGTCCCATCCAACTTCATCTCAACTCCCTCACGCCCAAGGCCCAAAGTCCTCGTCATAGCAGGCACCTAGGAAGACACCTAATCTGGAGCTGGAAGGCAAATGGCTCTCCGTGCTGGGCTAGCAAATGCTTCTCTTCTGGGGCCCTCTCTAAAGTCTTCATACTCTCTCCCCCTCTGGTTTTCAGCCCCAAAATGGACACACTGTTGCCCGTATGTCCTCAGACATCACAGTCAGATCATGACAGATGTTTCTAGCCAAAGCCTGGGGCCCAGTCCCACCCTCACCCTCCGCCTCCTGTCCCCTTGATCTCCCTGTCAGCTGCAGGGCATACTCCCGTGAATCGTGGACACACTCTCTGCCAGCTGTGACTACGCTCTCCCCGCAGACCCAGTGATGACTTCTACAAATGATCACTCACATACTCAAAGATGTGTATGTGGCATCAACTGTAGCATTATCAAAATAAGACAGCCAACAGAATATTAGCTAACAACACATACATAGTGCTTGTTTCATTTCCTAAATGCTATTCTTGTATTAATTTATTAAATCCTCACAGTGACCCATGAGCCAGGTACTACAATTATCCTATTTAGAACTTGTACATTGCCTTTCCGTAATTGAAAGATAACTGGAAAAAGCCTAAGAGTCTAACGAGAGGGGATACCTCAAATAAATTATGGAACTTCCCTAAAACAGAACATTATGAAACTCTTATAAGTAGAATTAAAAATATGTAATGAGCCATAAATATGCTTGTAATGTTTGGTAATATAAAAAGCACAGATAAAGCCACATTCCATATGATTAAATTTTGGATGAATATGCACTTGAAAAAAAATATCGTGGGGAGGTCTTGGCAGGGAAGACTTTTCTGGGAGGCTGGCATTGAGCTGGGGTTCAGAAACCTATGCAGGGGTCTAGGGCAGCCTGCTCCCCAATGGAAGCTGCATGAGCTGTTGCCACTCATAATCCCCAGGTCAAGGAGCCCAGGGGGGCACTGAACTTAAGATGCTCAGCGCTGAGAGTCCAGAGATCACGATTTGCTCCTGACTGTTAGTAACTACAGGGTGAACACAGCCAAGTCCTATCCTCTCTCTGGGCTTCAGTCTTCCCACTTGTACAAAGGTGGTAATAACACCTTCCCTGACTCTCCCACGCGCCAGGCTGGGGGTGCAAAGCTCAAATGAAAATGAGCTATGGGGTTCCTCAGGTGAGTGAAGCTGGAGCTCTGTCTACTGACCATTACTTGCTGTTCAGGGCCAGCTTCATGGGCCTGTGACCGGTACAATCACAAAAGGCCCACACTTGAAAGGGCTTACACTTGGGGATTTAATGTTCTATAGTCACCGTCTTGAAATGCTTTCTAACTTTATCTTTGAATTTAGCTCCTGTAAGCAAAGTCAGATGTGACCCTGAAACAGGTGCTGGGGGCTTGAAGCCTCCACCCACCCATGGCTCTGTTCACTCAGTCTCCAGGTGGGGCCCCAGGCACCTGTGCAGGTCTGCACTCACCCAGCGTCCCTGTGCCTGAGGTAGCACAGCTTTTAACAGGAAATAAAAAACATGAATGACAGGCAAAGAGAGGGGACCATGGAAGAAGATGCAAAGCTTTATTCTTTCCTTTTGAACAAAAACCTCACCTTCTCATTTTGCACTGGAGCCTGAAAATTAAGTAGCCAACCCTGGGTAAGTCCAAAACGTCCCTATAAGGAATGTGCTCATATCACTCCATTTCACAGGCAGTGACGGTGGGCGTAAAGGGGACTTAGCCAAATGAACACAGCTGGACATCCCTTAGGCAGAATGTGAACCCAGATCAGTTTGACCCCAGGGCCTGTGGCCTTGACACCACACTGCAGGCAGTGAGGCGACTGAGTGGGTGGGGAGCCCCTCCAGCGCTAGAGCCCCCTGTACCCTCCGACAACAGTCACAGCCATCACGGTCCACACCAGGGTCAGCCTCTCACCTGGATGGAGAAGGCAGAGCCCACCCCCGGTGGTGCTATTTTGTGTTCTCTCTCTCCTTCTGTTGGATCTTGGTCTCTCCCTTCTACCTTGGCCTTCAGTGCATCCTATTCTAGTTTCTAGTTTCTTAGCAGCGCCAGGTGCTTTTCCAGGTAGGCTCCATGTGAACTTGAATAAGCCAGCACACAGACACAGACATTTTATCTTCCCACTGCCTGTATTTTAGGTAATCAAGAGAGACAGGTTATAATATGCATTCAACCAACAGAACTCTTTAGAGACCAAAACTCTATTGGAGAGAAAGGGCTTATTGTTCACCTTCCATCAGGATATAACAGAAAAGTTCTAAGTTAAGTCACGGCCCTTTGAAGGGCGGAAAATCATTCAGTTACCCTCTCTGTCTCTTAGCCTGCCCAGGCTTATCTTTTTCCCTGTAGGGAAAGATTGTCAGTTTTTGAATTATTTCTTTACTGCTCCCTGTTAAGTTCAGGTCAGTATTTGCTAATTGGCTCAGCATCTGCTGGCACCACGGAGAATCCAAACCCCTTGACCCAGCCTCCTCTTTTTATGGCTGAGAACCAAGAAGTCAGTGCTGTGGTTATGGAAACAAGCAGAGGATCTGCTCCACTGCCTCACACTGTGCGACTGCAGGCTACCGCCTTGACCTCTGCAGGCCGCAAGCATCTTCATCGGTAGCTAGAGAGAAAACAGTGCCAACTTTGTGGGGCTGTTGTGAGGGTAAAGGGAATAACGTCTTTAGAACCGTCAGCACAAAATAACCACTCAGTTAGCAGCTGTGACGTTATTAAGGTTAATAGATTGAAAGGGGTTCCACGTCAATCCTGTGAGGGGGTGCTGAGCCAGAATTAGGACAGCTGTCCTGGGGAGCTGCTGTCAAGACCTTTGTTCAGGTGATTCGTACTGCGCCCCTTCCCAGTCTGATACAGCACATGGCTTTAGTGATGCTGGAAACAAGATTCTGTAAATACCTTTTCCACTAAATTTGTGGATTTCATGGAAGAATGATGGTCCAGAACTGCCCAGGAAACCCTTCTCAAATTCCTCCTGCTCTCCTCTCACCTTGCTTTGAAACCTGCTACCAAAGTACCTGCTTATTAAGAGGAGCCAAACAGAGCTGAGCTTGGCCCCACTCCTGCTTCCAAGTGCCTGTGACAGGGACAATCACAGGACCCCTGGGTGTTTGTTAAATCCAGGAAGCGGGCAATGTTTCTTCACTCTTTGGTTCCCTTAGCCCAAAGCCCCCCTCCTGCCTTCTTTAAGAATAGAAATTGTTATTGAGATCACTGTAGATCCACATGCCAGTGTAAGAAACAGTGAGATCCTGTGCACCCTGTACCCAATTTCACAACCAGAATATTGACAGCAATACAATTCACCTCCCAGAGTCCTCAGTTTTCCTTTGTACTCATGTGTGCACGCGTGTGCACACTCAGCTCTATACACTTTATCACGAGTGGGTCTGTGCAGCCACCACCACAGCTAAGGGGCTCCATCACCACAAGGATCTCTCCAGTCACCCTTTTAAAATCATACCTTCCTCCCTCCTCTCCCAGCCCCATCCCTAACCCCTGGCAACTGTTCATCAGTTCTCCGTTTCTATAGTTTTGTCCTTCAGTGTTATATAAATGGAACTATACAGTACGTAATATTTTAGGATTGGTTATTTTTGCACTCAGAATTCCCCTGCGACTCATCCAAGTTCTTGTGTGTATCAAGGTTTGTCCCTTGTAACTGCTGAGTAGTAATCCGTGGTGTGGGTGCACCACGGTTGGTTCAATCACTCATTCACCAGGTGTGGGCAACTGCGCCGTTTCCGGTTTGGGGCTAGACAAACAAGGCTATCGGCATTCGCGTGCTCCTCCCTCCTTTTGATCACTAAGTGGTACAGGTGCTCTTACTTCACTGCGATCTTTCCTCCTGCTGTTGCAAACAGGACATGTCACCACACCGTCCTTTCTACGCCAACTCCTAGTGGCTTTGGATAATCTGCCCAGATGTTCCCCTACACATATTTATCACCAGACAGGCACCTCCAAGCTCTTCCCCTAAAAGAAATAAAATATAACAAACATGAGTTGGGGAGCCAGACGACCTGGCCTCACATTGCATGGGCTCCCACACTTAGAGCTATGCAATCTCAGAAGTCACTTAACTCTCTAAATTTGTTTCATAATCATCGTAATAAAGTAGCTAATAGACACATTAAGGTTTCTTTACTGAGAGCTTATGGCAGTACCTATCAGTGTAATGTAATGGTTAAAAACAGGAACTCTGGTACCAAACCACCTGGGTCGGGATCCTGACTCTACCACTTGTTGGGTATGGTGACCTTAGGCAACTTATTTAACCTCTCTGTGCCTCAGTTTTCCATCTGTAAACAGGCATGCTCCAGTTCCTATTTCATAATGAGGATTGAATTAATACATGCAAAATGTTCAGAACAGTGTGGGCCACAGTGTTCACGAAGCATTAGTTCATTTTGCTATATAGCAGGCACTATTCTAAGTACTGTACACAAATTATTTTATTTAACCTTATCAGTGACTTTATAATGCAAGTGCTATTATGAGAATAATTTTACAGATGACAAAACTGCATTTAAGGAATTAAGTCACTTGCTCGTGATCCTTGGGCTGGAAAATGAGGGAGCTGAGATTTGATTTTGCATGTCTCTGCTCCTAACTTCCACACCATCCTGCAGGGCTGTAAACGGGGGTGTCACTGCCCTGCCTGCAGAGCAATGGGGAAGATTTACAGACAAAAGTATACTCCAAGGTGCCTGGTATTCAAGCTGCTTCACACACATTAGTGTCCTGTTAACTATTGCTGGTTGGTAAATAATAGATCAATCTGCAGTTCTATATACAGCAGAAATTGGCCACTTAAGACACAGCTACCAAAACAAAAGTGACAATTTGAGGGTTGTAATAGATGCATCTGCAAACATTTGCAATGCTGACCTGACCCCAACGAGCACAACCAGATTTGGGTCAAGTCCATCCAACTCAGCCACAATTCATTACAGCAGAAGGCTTTGCATCTACAGTGCAGAAATAGCTCAGCCAGTGGCACCGATGTGATCTATAGGACAGAGGCCACACACTCTGCATTTTGTTCCCCAGCCCACCCCTGGGAGTAGCCTCTCATAAGTGTGTGCAGAACCCTGGTGAGGCTTTGGTGTAATAAAAAGAGGCTGGGCCAGGGATCCAAAGACTGTCATGTGGGTCCCCACAGAGCCTCCTATCAGCTGTGTGACTTCAGAGGAGTCACTTGCTTATGAGGTCTCATTGTTCCTAGCTGTGAAATGAGGCATTTCAACCTTATATGCCTGAGAGTCCCTTCCAGCTCTATATTCTCTACTACCAGCAAAGCACTAGGCCACCGTTTCCCCTTTCCTTCCTTGTTCTTCCCCTTTCTTTTCTTTCAGTTAACCAACATATATGTCCTACTATGTGTCAGATCCTCTGCCAGAAGCTGGAAACTCAGGGCAAGCAAAACAAAGACCAAAAAAGGGGGACTTAAGTGTTTGCAGATTCACTGATGTAAATGTGTATATTCAATTCTAACTCGGAAACTTTTGCTTCAACATACATGCTGACTATGCAGTTCTTACTACTCTCAATGGTATATGTGGGAGAAATAAAGGAAGAGAACAGTTCAGAAAAGCCCTTCAATTCTGACAGAAACATCTACAATTACTGTAAAGACAATTCAGGCCTCAACAGGCTTGGCTGAAACTGCCGAGGTCAGTACACCCACCAGTCACCCAGGTGAGACTGGCTGGTAGAAACTCTGCCACAAGCTCCTCCCACTCCAACTTAAAAATGTCCTCCCAAACTAGGCACATCGGTGCGTTCGCAATGAAGTGGGGAAAGTGAACTCCTCTTTAGAGCTAGATAAAAAGCGTAGTCACGGCCCGTGCGCACAGAGAGACACAGGTGAGGCTGACAAGCAGGTCATTTCGTGCCACCTGCAGTCTCTGCATCTGCCCTTTACAAAAGTAGGCCAGTCAGAAACTTAAATGTCTAGAAAATTCAACGCTGATGTGCAAGGGCCAAGTGATCAATCACAGTAGTCTTCCTTTGTCTTTAGCTTAAAGGACAAATGAATTCACAGAATGCTTGATATTTTTTGAAAATTTTGCCTGAAGAGTGGATTGGGGAAGCAACAGTTAGATATGACTTTGACCAAATTTGGGGATTTGGCCAAATGATGAAATAACAAGACGATGCAATAACAAGAGCCAGAAGTAAAACAGGGAGGGACGAATGAACTAGTGCTTGAGGCATATTGGGGTGCGGTTGGAAAACGACACTGGTGAGGAAGTTCTCAAAATTCTCTTCATACATATTAGCCAGAGATCTTGATGCCACGTTAAGAGGTCTGCTATTGTTGGAACTTCCTCATTTCTCAGATACTTCAAGTCTCTTCTGAAAATGAGCATCACTTTGTTAAGGTGTAATAAGAGATTTCAATTATTTACCATTTGGGAAATATCATGCTTATTGGGTGCCCACTGTGGCTACAATTTTATTCTGGACTCTTCCAACATGAAGAATATTCTCACCTTTAAAACTCAGAAAGCATCTAAAGATACAGGAAAATGTCTTTCTCAAATGATGACATCAATAGCAACTATTTATAAAACATCTCCCTCAAGCAGGTCTTTAGATAAAAACAAGTACAAAAAGAGAGTCCTCATTCAGGTGGAAGAAGTCACAGCTCTTGTTTCCTGATTGTAGGAAACATGTGTCAGCCATAATTTTGGATTTGTGGGAACACCGCCTGCATGAATTACTAGTTCACATTTCAGAGGCTCATCAATCTGGGTATCTATGCCTTAAAAAAATTATATACATACATCATTTATATATATATATATATCTCTTTCAAAAGCAGTAAGAAAAAAATAGCTTGTCCAAGTTTCTAAGGTACTATATAAAAAGGAAAATAAAACAAGAATTAGTTCATGAAAGTTCCTATTTCTTTTACATCAAATTTATAAAGTCTCTTTTTAATCATAGCCTCTAAAGATCTCAGTAGTAGGAAAAGAAGCATTTACTCCAGCTATAACTGAACATTTTATCTATCAAGTTGTTAAGTGAATTGGAAAGGGCGGTAGCATGTTTTAGGACATAACAGTAAATCTTAGACACCAGAAAATTTAAAGGAAAAGCACCAAAAGAGTAGGTATCATCAAAAAACTACATCATATACCCACCTCAAACAGAATAATGAAGCAGGTACCATCCAAAAATCATCATCATAATCCAGTAAGTTCTGAAATGCCCCCTAAATTGAGCTATTCAGCTATGAATGAATGTTTATGGTCTTATTTCTCGCTCTACTGAGTCAAGGAACTTTTCTTTCATATATTTCAGGTGTTATCAGATTAACTGGTCCTTTCATCATTTCATTGGTGGTCTCCTAAACACACTAAGAAATATTTGGGAGGATGTGGGAAAGATGAGAGAGGATGAGGGAGAAAAAGGCGGTGAGTCACACCTGGCTTTTGTAAAGGCTTATCTAAACCTGGTCAAACTCGGGGCTGCACTCTAGTTAGACACATAAAAAGAGGCACTGTTCTGTCCCTCACATCTATAACCCTCTTCTTGAAAGAAAAGCCTTAGATGTGTTCCTGGGTCAAAGAGCAGAAACTGCAGACTTTCAGTTTACAGGGGTCTGAACAGGCAGCAGGCAGTGTGACCAGTTCTGAACCTTCCTCACAGAGCACCCTGCTCCAGGGTTTCCAGCTCAGACCCAGCAACTGAGCCCGAGGCAACAAATCAGAACTGGAACACCAACTTTGTTAACAACAAGGCGCTGTTTTTCTGAAACTGCAAAATCACTCTCTTCGGGAAGGATAAAATCTGTCTACACGAAAAGAAATATTCCATAATTTTCCTGACCACGTTAGAAGAGAGTGAGAACAGAGCTACATCCTTGTGTGGCTGGCACACCTCCTTGCTCACAGGCAGCCCCCGCCCCACACGAGGTGATTACACACAGGCAGTCTTGATGTCGGTCTCCGTTACGGCTTTGCTATTTCTTTGGCCTGAGGAAGATATTGGGGCTCATGTCTAAACAAATAAAGGGATCAACTGAAGCAATTATCACATTTTATTTAAAGGGTTTAGAAGATGAATGGCAGAACTGACAGAAATTCCCTAAATCATTAAAGACCACAAAGCTGAAGAACTTTTTAAGAAAGAGAATGCCCAAATAATTTGTAGAAGGATGACACCCTTTTAATCTCTTGAACTGTCAAAGAGAGCAAAAAGGAGGCTGAAGACCTAAGGGATAAAGCTGTATTTATAAGCATGCTAAAGAATGCATCAGAACAAAAAGAATGAAGAAAAGTACACCGTGCCTCACAGGTCGACTCCTGTTATGAATGAACGTCACTTCTATGGGACCCTACAGTCCCCCTCCACAGTTTTCAAACAGCAAACACCCGTTACTGAAAGGGCTTCCACACACCTTGGAGCTGGCTCTTACGGAATTTGTCCTGCACGTGGGGCACGCGTGGAAAACATCCTGCAGAGACTCAGAATACCTGCAAACACAACACTGTCTCTCTAAATGGCACTTACGAGTCTTGAATCCAGTCGAGGGGAGGTCAACTACAACTTGGAGCTGGTCTTCTTGGGGTGAGAGAGCAATCTGAAACCAAAGGGCACGCTGCTATTGCTACAGTTAATTTGTGGGGCTACGAGTATATTCAATAAGCTTCTCTTCAATGCCAACTATCTGCTGAGAATTAAAGAGCAGATGAAACTTTCTAACCAGTTCCAAGAATTTGTGTAATAAAGGGTAATCATCACGGAGTTTATATATGCTCAGTTTCTTAAAGCCATAGATTTTATTAAAGAAAGAAAGTGCATGGCATTAACAGATCAAGCACATGAATTCTAGAATATTAAGTACTTTTTCTCTTGCTTAACAACCAATTATATCCATAGGCTGCAAAATTGTATCCTTGACAAAACTGTTAGTGTTCTGCACCATCAAAGAAAAGACCAATATTTTTGTCTGAATGTCCCACTAACCTTTACCTAGAGATAATATTTTTGAACATTTTTTAAAAAGTTTCCTTTCAAATAATTTATTAATTATAACAACTGGGGAGAGCAGTGTGAGAATCTGAATACATCAGCCGAAGAGTGAAGGCAACAAACTTCCTGTAAAACTGCTATCCTGCCTGAATTTTTACATGCTAAAATAACTCTTCTCCCTCACTTCTACAAGGGTACCCAAAATAGAGTGGCATTTCTCGGCCATCACAAGTCTCAGGTCAATCTTCTCTGTTCTTCAATGTTCCGACAAAGGCTTCTGGCCCTGCAGCTCATTCCTCCGGCAACTCAGTCTTGTTCTCAATGAGCGAGATCTCCAGCACAGGTAAGAGGAGCTGAAAGGCATCCTGAATATAGGAAGCACTATTTGATGCCTGTTGGGATTGAAAACAAAAAAGAAAGAAAAGAAAAAGAAAAAAATCAATCATTTAAAAAATATACCATAAGACCACAACAACAGCAACAAAGATTAATTTTTATCAATCTAGTTGAATCTGAAGCCTGGCAAATAAGGGCAGACTTAACCGTTTTGGTAAAGTTACAGGGGAAAAGAACGATCTAACCTTAAGATGGGGTGAAAGCACCAAAAAAGAATGTCAGCATTTTTGTCCAACTTGCCCATCAGAAACGATAGCCTTCTTTGGCATCCTGCTCAGATCTGGCATTCAAAGCTTATTTATTCCTTGACTGAGTGGGAAGATCCTGTCACAGCATTGCAGTCAATTACTCAAAGAGGATTTCGCAAGCCTGCAAAACCTACACCAATAGGATTTCCAGCCCATTGTGATAATTCTTCTTTGATGGACTTAACACAATCAGTGAGCATGAGACAGGTGCTCACAAATATAAACAAGGAACACAGCTTTCAAAGATGATACACCATAGATATATTCCTATCTAGTAGAACAAACATATTTATGACAAGCATTATGAAATCATACTCAGATTTCGCCAGACTTTTTATATCTGACAAATGCTGACCTTCCTTCCAAAAGAGTAACAGAGTTCATTACATTAAGATAAAATGTACACTTGCAAGGACAAGTGTTTCAAATCTGTAAGCAAGAACAACCAACTCAAAATAGCAACAGAGAACCCATATCAAGTGAGTTTACCTGTTTTGAGTTTACCAAGGGCAAGTACTCCTATTTAAACTTCAGCTGACATTTGATACCAAATTTTCAAGACAAATGAGACCTCAGAGACTTTCCAGTTAAATCTCCCAATTTGTAAATAAAGAAAACGGGATTGCCAAGAAGGTAAATGCCTGGTATTGGGTCACACAGCAAAAATCAGGAAGGATCCAGGACAGGACTGGACTCCTGGCTGGCAAACTTCTTTCACCTGTACTATTCTGCCATCTACTAAATCACAAACTTACTTTAAAAAAAAGTTGTTCAAGTGATCAGAATAATCTCCCTGACTGTTCAAGGCAAACTGTGCAGTTAAGAGAATTAAAGGCATTTCATTGGTGGTGACTTTAAAATAATTTAAAACTAAAGTACCAGTCCAATAGCAAAATATATATGTATATATATATTTTCCAATTCATATTAAAAACCTAACCAATTATCAAATATATTTTCTCCCCACCTCCAGACTTACATAAATGTTTTAAACAAATCATCAAACATCTAAATTGCTCACACAACTAATTTACAAGACAGAGTTCTTAAAAATGGAATCCAGAAAGTGTCACCCATGGAAGCAATACAATCCATCATGGGCTCCTCTTGAACCCCTCTTTTCCATGGATTCAAACAACCCACCTCCTCAAATCTAGTGGACTAAGGATTATATAAACATGGTTACCCGCTTGACAAAACAAAGCAAATTTATTGGTAAGAAAATGACAAAATATTTTGTTTCATTTTGATAAATCTCTCGTGAACCTTAGTTCTTTAAGAAGCAGTGCTTGCCTGTTTTAAGTTTTCAACCCTTCATGTTCACCTGCTGGTCTCCAGAAGGTGTTTGTTACTGAGAGTTGTTCACTAACTACCAAGTACTTGTACAAAGTAATGACAACTTATAATACTACTTTTTCCTGTGCACTTTACCCAGCAGCTTCATCTTTTATATTTGTAATTAATGAGCAGGGAATATTCATTAGATACACACCATTTTGGTCATATATGCATCAACATGGCTAACCTACCAATCTCGTGAAAAAAACCAAAAAAGCCAAAAAATAAAGACTTAAGAGTTAATACAAAATGCCCAGAAGTTAGAGACTTAAAAACAATTACTACTAACCTCTAGAAATACTGCAGTAATTAACGGATTAAGGACGTCTGCCTTTTCTTTGACCTAGAATAAAGGATAAAGTGGTAATACTCACAGATTAAAAAAAACAATAAACACGGTATGATCCCACTTTGAAACACGTATGCGCACACACACCACATACACACATCCATACATAAATGTAAGCGTAGACTGAGAGAGCAAAATGTCATCTCTGGAAGTGCTTTAAATTTCCTTCTATCTTTCTGTGCTATCCAAATCGAGAATTGTACACCTTCGTAATTTTTTATTGATTTTAAAAAGTATTTTCATTTTGGAAGAGGGGATAGACATGGGACATCTGACCAAAAAACTTCAGAAAAATTTTAAAACTAAATATGCAGATATGAAACATGCTCAAAATACTGAATGGTTTTTAAGACGGCTGTTTGGGAACCATGAAAATAATGCAGACTTATTACTCGCATGTGTTAGCACTTATAGCTGACTTACTGGGTTAACCCTTTCCGTACGAGAGCTCTTTCCGCCGAGACACTCCTGCTGTACGAGGTGAGCCATTGTGAGCCATTGTATGGGCGCCGGATATATCCGGCACCCTTACCGAAAGGGTTAAAGCACCTTTAGGAAACACATGGAAAGATTTGGCCTCAAAAGATTTACTTCAGGAAACCAAGATCTCTTTTAAAGAAAATGTTAAGAGGAAAAGAGAAGCTATATCATTCGGTTATATCTGTAAGGTTTAATCTGAATTCAAAAGTAAAGAAATTAAACTTGGGCCATGCTCTTAACTGAAATACACTTAAGGACTCAGAATAACTGCTGCCACAAAGACACTTCCATATACTTATGATAAAGTAATTTTTACTTTAACTGAGCTATCATTGGCATATAATAATTAGTAGCAGTTTCAGATGTACAACATAATGATTTGACATCTGCAAACACTGTAAAATGATCACCACAAGTTTAGGTAAAAAAATTCCTTCCTTGGGATGAGAACTTTTAAGATCTCCTCTCCACAACTTCCAAATATACAGCGCAGCATTGTTACTCACAGGCACCACGTCACACAGTGCACCCCGTGACCTAGTTCACAATGGAAGTTTGCACCTCTTGACTGTCTGCACACACATTGCCACCTGCACCCCTACATCTGGCAAGCACCAATCCGTTCTCTGTATCATGAGCTGAATTTACTACAAAGTAATTTTAATTTGCTCATTTAAAATGTCCTTCACCTTAGCCTAATTCATGATTACTGAGTTCTGAGTCATCTTCCATGGTTCATACACCCTCAATAAATTTTTATAATTCCTTAAGAAAAAACAACTTCAGCTTTAACTACAACTGTCCTACTGGCTAGCATCTGCAGAATATGAGAGTTGCCAGAGTCTAAGGTGGTACTCCTTAAAACTAGAGTGGAACTTTGGGGTTCTTATTTTATCAAGGACTCCATTTCTAATATCAGTCTCAGAGAACAGCACAAAATATACTGTAGACTTCATAAAAAGAGAGAACAAAAATGAGTTGCAAAAATCAGATATAAACAAGCTAACCCTAAAATTCATATAGAAAACCATAAGGCCCAAATACAAAAATAATCTTGAAAAAGAAGAACCAAGTTGGAAGACTTACGCTTCTTGATTTTAAAACCGGTTACAAAGCTACACCAATCAAAACAATATGGTGCTGGCAAAAGGATACATCCAGGGATATGGTATATACCCATGAGACAGAATATTTTTTGGTAATAAAAATTGTTACAATGTGGGTGAACCTCAAGAACATTATGTTACGTGAAGAAACCAGATGCAAAATACTATATATTTTATGATCCCATTTATATTAAATATCCAGAATAGGCAAATCTATAGACAGAAAGCAGATTAGTATTTCTTAGGAACAGAAGAATATGGAGGGAAAGGGAATGACTGCTAATAGTATGAAGTTTTCTGGGAAATGATGAAAATCATCTAAAATTAATTATAGCAATGGTTGCACAATTCTATAAATATAAAACCACCAAATTGTACACTTGAAATGGGCAAATGTTACGGCATGTAAATTGTACCTTAATAAAGCTGTTTTAAAAAACAAAACAAAACAGACATTTGCCCAACAGCGGCATGAACCCTTACCCCAGCAGTTGTTAGGCAGGTGGTAAACTCTTTAGACAGAGAGGACAGCTCTTTACACAGCACAACTGTCATCCTAGAAAAGAAGGGAGAGATGTCAGGAGGGTCCCTTTTTTGTTTTTCTTTCTCTCTGTGTTTTAATACGCTATACCTAACAACAGAAGAAAACATATCACTCCTGGAACTAAATGTGAAAGAAGAAAGCTTTCAAAGGGAGTAAATATGCCTAAGTCAGCTGCCTAATGTATTTGGGGACCCAGGTGAGCAAGCATTCACGTGGCAGGAAGAGGAGGTTCTCTCCTTGGAAAAACATTTTTCTACAAAATCCTCTAGAAAGTAATCCACTTTCAAGTTAAATCAAAGAAAATAACTCAAATACATGTTAAGGAGACAAGATGATACTTAAAAGATTCTACATTCCATTTAGAAATATAGTTAAAATATAAATTCATTCAACAAATATTTTTTGAAAGCCTTTTTTGTGCCTGATTCTAAGTCCTGGGGATGGATCAGTAAATAAGCAAAGTCCCAATTTTCATGGATTCTAACTCATTTGCTAATTAAAGGGAAGACTATATATGTCTACATAGACGGATAGAGTATGTATATGTTTATGCACACACATATATACTATACATATAAACATGCATGGAAACATGCACACATCCATATATCCATACACACACACATATACACTAGGTGGTGGTATGAGCTAAGATAATAATGCAAGTGAAGGATTAGAAAATAGTAGAAGACACTAGTTTAGACTGGGTGATGAAAGGAAGCAGCACTGAGTGGAAACCTGAACTCAGGGAGGGAGGGAGTGATGACTGGAAGAGCATTCCAAGCAGTAGAAATAGCCATTTCATTTTTCCACAGAACAGGCTGCTTTGGGGTTCTGAGTCCCCCATCCTAAGGGTGTTCGAGACAAAGCCAGGCCACTCTCTGTGGGATGTTACAGAGGGGCATCAAAACTGCAGGTGAAAGAGAGGCCTGGAGGACATCAAAGGCCCCTCCCAATTGTAGCATACTGGACACTCTCTCACATTATGTCTTTTCAGTGAAAATTCTCATTATTCGATTAAGAGATTTATTTAAAAGTAACAGCTCTCCTTTTCCCTGCTTTGACTACATAAATTCTATTCTTTTTAATTTTTTTTATTTATTACTTTTAGACAGAGGGGAAGGGAGAGAGAGAGAGGGAGAGAAATATCAATGAGCAGTTGCCCCTCACGCGTCCCCCACCAGGGATATGGCCTGCAACCCAGGCATGTGCCCTGACTGGGAATCAAACCAGCAACCCTTTGGTTCACAGGCCATCATTCAATCCACTGAGCCACACCAGCCAGGGATATTTTTTAAATTTTTGTTAAATCATCAATATAATGGGGAAAAAAGGGTTTAACTCCTAGTCTGCATAACCTGGGCAGATTACTTCTCTTAAGTCTGTACCTCTTCACGTTTAACGCTTTACTGATCACTTAGGGTTGTTATAAAAATTAGAAATGATACATATAAATCCCTTAGCATGGTGCCTGGCATATACGTAGTACTCAGTAACTTGATTATCCTGAATTGAGATTCTTAGATTCTGCTTTTACTTATATAAAATTCTATTCCTATTAAGAATAATAATCTGAGAAGACCTAATTTTCAGACTAAAAAGTAGCTAATAAAAAGGGCAGGATTACAATGTAGACTTATCGCTCAGTAACAAGAAATACCATACTTGGCTACATACTAACTAAAACCCAAAATGAGCAAACCCTCTAATATGTGAATGATACAGTGTGAATAGTATAGTATCTTGTTGAAAGGAAAGTTTCTAAAACTTTGGAAATAAGCCAAGAAAACCCTTTCAGCAATTTGCAACATTTAGAGGGATACTTATTACTTACTGGGAAAGGGTTCTGCTTCTTTCTACAGCCGTCACTTCCTGTTTCCGACCATGCAGAACCAGAGCGGCTGTTTTGTGAAACAGCTCAATTGAGCAGGCAGTCAGTTCGGCTAGGCTCCGGATTGCAAATGCATGGATATCCTGGGTGGCAAAACAAAGCAAAGCACAGGTTTCTTTTTTTTTTTTCAACCCTAGAGGAAATGACACCACCTCGTTTCTCTCATACTGAAGGATTCTGTGTCTTGAAATCCTTCAGTAAACCTCTTCTTCTGCCACAGTAGTAATACAGCTTTACAGCTGGACTCACAGCTGTGAAAACAGAGACTGCCCTGCAGTCAGGTGTGACAATGTGACTAAGTTTTCGCCAAAAGATTTAAAGCATCTGTGGCAACTTCTGGAAAGCCTCAGGACACCACACATGTACACTTTGTCTCTTTTTCTTCACTCCTTCCTTCCATCCTAGAGTCTGGAACTAAGATGATGCAATCTTGGAAGACAAGGTAGAAATCATGGATGGCAGAGCAACAAAATGCAAAGCGCTTAGGTCCCTGACTACAATAACCCCACATCCCAGATCTTTAAAAAGGGGGGGGGGGGATAAAAACCTCAATTGCTTTGGTTACCTCTATTGAATTTTTACTGATTTGTTCAGTTTTTTCCCCTTCCAACTGTTTTTCTCCTTCTTCCTTCTCTTCTAATGGCGTCTCCAGAGATGTCCTGATCCATTCATAGGCTGTATTTCTTGCCTGAATACAAAAAATGATTACTGTTCATCAACAATTCAATTGAGCTCACCAGGATTACTGTGCACTGGCCAAGAACATGTCGGCATCATGAAATCCAGTCCTTCCGTCTTCATCTGAACACAACATCTAGCTTTTCAGTACTTAACTTACTAGATCTCTCTCCAACATTTAACACTGCTGTCCACTCATGGCTTCTTGAATTCTCTAATCCTTTCGCTTTTTTTAAAACTGAGGTATAACTACACACAGTAAAGCGCACAAATCTTCAGAGCACAACTCAAGAACTGTTTACACGTGTACATGGCTATGCATCTGTGACCTCGATCAAGATAAAAAACATTTCCATCATCCTAGCAGGTCCCCCAAACTCCATCCTAGTCAGTGCTGCTCAAAGGGAGTCTTCCTCGCCCTACCCAAAAGTAATCACCCTTCTGTCTTGCTATAAATTAATTCTGCCCCTCTTAAAATGCATGTAGATGGAATCATAAGTATGTTCTAATTTGTGTCTGGTTTCTTACGCACAACATACTGCTTGTTAGATTTATCCACATAATTGCTGCATGCATCAGCAGTTCATTCTTACTGCTGGGTAGTGTTTCATTTTATACATACACCGCAATTTACCCATTCTGATGATGGACCTTTGGGATGCTTCTAGTTTTCTTTAACTTTTGTAATACTACTATCTTCTGGTTCTCCCCCCACCCTTATGAGCATTCCTCCTCAGTCCCTTGTATGTCCTGACCTCCTTTGGCAGTTCCTTAACCACCAGTGTCACCTGAAGCCCTGGCCTTATCTCTCTTCTCACCCTAACCCTCCTCTCCACCCACCCTAAATGCAGTGATTTTAACTGTTCCCTACTTGCTGCTGACTCCTAACTCCTCAATCCCAGCACTGTGACTTCTCCTGAAAACAACATATTCCAACTGCCTGCTGGACCTATGTATCAGGATACTCTATAGGCATCTCTCATATAACATGTACAAAATTTGAATTGCCTTTCTTTCCCAAAGTTTTTAATTCTCTTTTATTACCCAGAGCTTTAGAGGAACAAACATATATTGGTCACCCAAGTCAACATATGTGAGCCCTCCAAATTCTTTCCTTCCCAGTCAGTCACCAAGATGGTCTGATTTTACTCTACATACTTCTCCAATCAGCCTCTCCTCTTTCTCTCTATTACCACTTAAATTCAGATCCACTTCGTGGCAACAGCACTCTGATTGGTCTCCCTGCTTCTGATCTGGTTCATCTTAAATCCGTCTTCCATAATGCTACTCTACCTAAGCCCAGAGTTGATCATTCCTCTTCCCTTCAATGGCTCCCCATCAAGTAGATCACACTCTTTCACATGATTCTAAACCCTGTATCTCCAGCTTCATCTCTTACCACTTTCCACTTTGTGATCTGATGTAACGGCCTATAATGTGTCTGTTCTTTGTTCACCTGTCCCCTTGGTCCAGAAAGTCCTTCCCATTATTTTTCTTCTTTTAAATCAGGATAACTCTTAATTTTCTTTTTTTTTAATTTAATCTCTATTGTATTTTTTCCCATTACCATTTAGTCCCCTTACACCCTCCTCCCCCCAGCAATCCCCACATTATTGTCCATGTCCATGAGTCCTTTTTCCTCATTCCCTCCCCTCAAACATGGTCTCTTCCAGATAACATTCAAGGGCCTTCCAGGAGACTGGCCACCTAAACAACTCTTCTTTGTATGTCCACAGTCCTCTGAGCATCCTTTCATTAGTACTTACTAAAATACACTGAAATTTACCATGGGACTATCTGCCTAATAAACTACATTTTTAGAGAAGAGCAGTAGAGTGTCTTCGTTGGACATGCGCACCCAGTGCCTGGCACACTGCAGAGAACATGTGCTCTTTTTACCCAGCCAGCTTCCACATCTCCTTTCTTTCAGTAGCAGGCTCTAGATTTTTCTCAGCTCACATGGTATGGGTGGGGTTGCCTCCATCCTCTTGCTCCAAGGGTTGACAAACAACTCAGGTTTAGCTACTAAGAATACTAATCCCCAGCCCAGGGATTATTAGTTCATGAATGAAAAAGTGACCTAAGCCAGGTGAATGGGCATCAGCTTGAGGACATCTATTAAAGTTACTGGGAAGGGGAAATCTCCTTTGTGTCACAGTTACTCAATTGGAAAAAGTCACCCTGAGGCTTTCAGTAGCCATCTTACCAACATGTGGAGAAGCTTCCCTGAGAATGAAGCCAGACAAGAAAGCAGGTCAAGAGATGGGGACGGACAGGCTTCTGGGCGGAGAGCCACGCCTGAAGCCAGTCTCGCCCCTTGATTTTAGAGTTTCTTGAATTAATTAATGCCCCTTTTTTCTTAAGCCAGTCTGATTGAGTTTCTGTCATTTGCAACTCAGAGAGTCCTGGTTTCTAAGGAAATGTTTATAGTCATTAAGTGAAGGCATCCACTTGAATAACTTATAGACAGAATGTGTTCAGAGAGGTAACCAGGCAACAGACATCCAGAGAAGACTTTGAGAACATTCCAACTGAGAACTGAAGGGATCACAGTTTTTATTATAAACACAGCATTTGGGGCTGAGCCTTTAAGGTGGGGCTACCAGCTGTCCCTGGCTAGGAAGCAATGGACACCTGGTGTTAACTGGTCCCACAATGTTTCTGGAGGTTGGGGGAGGAGGGTGAAGAGGCAGCAAGCAGCCCAAGACCCAGTTAATAGTGTCCCATTAGCTGCCACTGGCATATATGCTATGTGGGCACCGCTCTGGAAACAGGCTTTGCCTAAAGTCCCTCTGAGTTCCAGATGTGTAGACAGCTCAGGTACTACCACCTCAGACCAAGGCCTAGGCCATGGGACTCTCTCATTCCACAAGCTAAATGGTCATTATCTGAGTCATCGGGCTCTAGGACATGGCAACCTCTAGCTTCCTCAGGGCTGGGGCCACAATCCTGAAATGCTCTCTGAGATGTTCAGAGCGCTGCAAACACTTAAAACCTCAACAGAGGCTGGCCCACTGGTATCATGAAGGCTGGTGAGCACTGCCAATTTTAGCTGACCAACTCTGTGACCTAATTTAAACTTTCAATCAAAGCATTCCAAATAAAAACAGGTGAGGATGGCACATGTGTGTGTTCCAGGGGAATGGGAAGGGGTGCCGACGTGAGTTCAGCATGCTAACCTGTGAGAGCAGGAAGCAGACAGGAGGTATGAAACTCAGAATATACACGCGATTTTGGTGACAGCCTTGCCAGGAATTTACAATCTTACCTTCTTTATCCACTAAATCCATGCAAGTGAAAAATGAAAAGGAGAGAAAATCACCAAGAAGTAATCACTTACCCTGGCAAGTTTCTCTGGTTTGGAGGAGACATAAAGCTGGGAAAATAGCTCTGTTATCTCTTTAGTAAAGTCTTCATCCCCTAAAAAAAAAAAAAAGAAAAGTGCCATATAAAACACTGCAGAAAGACAGGTGAGTGAGGATCATGGGGACAAGAAGGGGGGGACAAGAAGAGGAATGGTAGTAGCAGCTGCAGCAGTAGTATTAATAGTGGTACAATAGCAGTAATAATGAGCACGGCGCTGTAGTGCTTACAGAATTCTGGTAAGTATATCAGTGCATTCCTGCAATGGACTTATAAAAAGTGTGTCATTATCCCATTTTTTAGATGAAGAAACTGGAGCTTGAAGAGGTTAATTTATTTCCCATAAATCTCATAACAAATTAGGAGTCAAATTTTGGCCTTTCTACCCCCAGTTCAAATCCTGTGCTCTTTGTATTACACCCCAGAAGCATAAATGGACAACTAGTGAAGGCGGAGTCCTAAGCAAGTACTATGGACGCGCTTCCAAGGAAGTGTCCCAGTATAAACTCTAAACTGGAACAAAAAAAATGAGTACAAGTTCAGTTAGGAGAATGGAAAGCGTTTCAGGCATAGAAAACAAGTACAAAGATCCAAGGTAAAAGAAAGCATGGTTAGAGGTTTAATATGGTTGGGAGTAACTGTTTTGTTTTGTTTTGTTTTAAGATTTTATTTATTTACTTTTAGACAGAGGGGAAGGGTGGGAGAAAGAGAGGAAAATTTCAATGTGTGGTTGCCTCTTGCGCACCCCCTACTGCGGACCTGGCCCACAACCCAGGCATGTGCCCTGACTGGGAACCGAACCAGCAATCCTTTGGTTGTCAGGCCAGCACTCAATCTACTAAGCCACACCACCCAGGGCTTCAGAATATCTTAATACAAGAGAAAGAGCAGAGGTAAAGTGAAGCTAGGAAGGTAAGCAGGACCCACGTAATACGGGGCCTTAGAAACCACACTGAGGAACTCAAACTTTTAATGAAGGGAATGAGGAGCCACTGAATGATTTTAAACATGGACAGATATGTCCAATTTACATTTTAGAAAGGTCAACTTGGCTCCTGAGGGAGAAGGGCGGATTGAAAGGGGAACAGGAAGGGAGGCAGGAAGGCTAAGGCAATAATCCAGAATGCAGGTAAAAAATGATGGTGGATCAAAAGAAAGAGGAAAGCCTCCAGAATGTTAAAAGGATGGTAAGGAGGCCGTTGGAATAAGCCTGGTGGGAGACGATGAGGAACACGGGATACTCACACTATGGAAACATACATGTAAATAGGTGAGTCAAGATCAAAAACAATCAACACACACAAACGAATGGAAGAAAATGGTCTTTTCTACTCTTTTCATCTAAATCCTATCCAATATCCCCTTTGAAGCTCAGCCCAAGGCTTCTCTGTACTACAGAATGCATAAAGAACTCTTGTGCACAGAAATCTTCTAGCACTAACAATCTGTATGAGTCTTTCTTAGGCACCACTTCATGGTTTATCAGAGCCAATTATTACAGCTTCGTAGCAGCTTTCTCTTCAAAATCCTTGGGGGAAAAAAAAACCTCTATCTTGGCTCTTCTCTCTCCATCTGCCATTCTTTTGTCCTTTTCTTGGCAGTTAAGGCAGAGAATTCAAATGGCTTAGTGATCCCAGGTATAACGGTTTTGGGGAAAGCTGATCTCACTAAATGATACAACCATAACTGATATAACTCATAGAAGCAACTCCTAATCATATCTTACTGTCTAAAAGTATGACACCTGACTCTTAGGCAGGCATTTTGTTTTCCCAGCTAAGCTCAAAATATGTGAGTACAGGGGATGAATCTGAATCCAAACTAGGACACATGAACCTAAAGGGGTTCAAAGAATAATCCAAGAGAGTGCAGGGGTAGAACGTGAAACTTTAATTTATATACATTTATCTCATTCTTTTAGAAATTCTATTTTACGGTATACTTTAGAACGTAAATAAAATATTATTATAGTATTATATGTGCATAATTTATAAATATTCAAATATGGATATATTAGATCTAAGTGCTCAAAAAACTCTTACTGCTAAGGGTTGATCAAACAATGTCTGGAGAGCACTGTCATGTACTCCCCCACAAACCTGAGCATAAAAAGCAGCTGTTGCATTAGAATAAAAGCATGTAAGGACAGAAAGGAGACAGGGCCAGTGCTTTGGAGGGACTCAAGAGACAGGCTAACATCTCCCCAACCAGGATGACTCCTTCCAAAGCAAAATGATCAGGAACCATAAAACAGGGGCAAGGGCTATGGGCCAATCGATATAAAGATGACCAATATCACCAGAACCAGCTTCTGTGGTTTTCTCTCCCCTCTGCTACCACCACTTCTTTTTTTTATCAACCTCACTGAGATATAATCAAAAATCAAATACCAAGGTTGCATGCTCAGCCAGAACTGGGGAGGGCTGTTAGGAACAGGGGCATGTAGCACTCCACTGCCATTTTTGTAGAGTCCTGACCTCTGGCAAATGGGTTGAAGAGAAAAATGTCACAGAACACAAATCGATGTTTCAAATCTTCCTTAGAGTCCTCTGAATGGTATTTAAAGATCAAGATTTCTGACTACTACGCAAAACCAGATGTTGACTGAGTTGAACAAATACTGTTAATGGCACTATGTATGAACAACTTAAGTTTATAAATAATTAGGGACTGTCACACCAGGCCTTGGTTAGGAACACTAACGAAACTTAAGCAAATCAAAATTAATTTATGAGTTTCCTGCTTAGTGAGACTTTTAAAATGCAGATCTTTATGTACTGGGTCCAGCACAAATAACACCCCTTGTTTATGACAAATCTTTTATTATAAAACCGTAAGCATGTAATTCTGTAACATAACAATGTCATATTCAAGCACACCACATGACATTTTAGGTAAACGTTCAAATTAAAACTATAAATCACACCCATATGATTACCCTACCAGCCACACTCAGCCTTCCTTCTCCTGGACCCTGTATTTATTTATGCCATCCTAGTAATGAAAATAATAGCCACTGTTTGTCGAGCGCTTATTATATGGCACAAATTACACGTAATGTGCCATTTAGTCCTTATAACAATCTGAGAGGAATTAGCATCTTCTTCTTATACTTGAGGTAACAGAAACTCGGTGTTAAGTAACTTCCCAAGGTTGCATGGCTTAGTAAATGGCAGATCTTGATTTTGAATCCAGGTCTAAGCCCAACTTTCATCCACCATGCTATATTGCCTTCTCAATACCTCAAGGCAGTTTCAAAAGCTTACTTTCAAAAACCATTTCTTTCAGGATTCCTGACATAGAGTTAAGATGTCATGTAGCAAAATGTTATATAACCAAGAAGTCTGACTTCTTAGAACACAGCGCAGAACACAAATGGGAACAAAAAAGAAAAATCCATCTCAGTCCAGAATCCACACATTCAACTTTACTTCCTTCTCTCACAAGAAAGATCCTAAGATTATCACTCAGAGCACTCTGCTTTTAACACACGATTTAAATAAAATGAGTTATCTGGTTTCCCCCCATAACAGATTAGAAATAGAAAATGAGGTTTAGAGAAGAGAATCAGAAGCAAGTTCAATGATAGTGAAGAGAATTTTAAAATGGGCAGATAAATGCACAGAAGGAAATAACAATGCACAATTTTAAAAAAACAATTAGAGACATTTCTAAAAGTAGTTTAGGAGAATTTAACCTAGCAGATCTAAAACATTTTGGTCTCAGGACCCCATTACACTCTTAAAACTTTCTCAGAGCCCCAAAGACATTTTTTTAATGCATGTTATATATGAAATCAACATTTATCATTTAAAAAATTAAAACTAAAATGTTTGATTTATTAATTCATTAAAATAACAATAAACCCACTACTCATTAACACAAATCATTATTATATAATTATTATAATTAATGGCATTATATAATTATTGTTATGTGTTATTATAATTATTATATATTAATACAAATAATATACTTTTAAAAATAATTAACGTACTTTTTAAGAATATTATATTTTCCAAAAGAGAAAAATTTCAGTGATACAAGTGCCATGTTTTAGATCTTTGCAAAACTCTTTAATGTTTAATTTAAAGATGGGTTTTTAAATCATTTTTACACTCAATCTGTTACAATATGTTGTTCTGTAGAGAAGCCACAGAGCCTGGGGGTAGAGGATTGTGGTGGGGAGACACACACACATAAGGCCAGCTGCTCACAAGAATGTCTAGTGGGGGGGGGCAAGGCTGCAGAGAATTTGCATGAAAATTCAAAATGAAAAAAGTAAAATCAGGCTAGTGTAATCAGAGAGAAAGTAATTTATTTTAAGGGCAATATAGTGCATTTAAACACACTACATACATGCTTCCCCCTCACATGCTGGGTTTTCCTATTACCTTTTTTCTCTTCCTCCTCTTCCTCGGAGAATTCTTCCAGGGAAAATGCTTCTTTCAGTTGATCCAATTCAAGTTTTAGAGTCTCCAATTCTTCTCCACTTAGAGAATTAAGGATAGATTTCACCTGAATCAATATAACATAAAATAATAAGTTGTGGGAGTATAAAAGAAGAAAAACATTCTCAAATGGAGACGAGGCTATAGATCAAATTAAAATCAAAATTATGAGCTCACCAGCCAACATAGTCTATTCCTTAAGAACCTTAATACAACAAGCTGGTCATTACAGAAAAGTAGAATTTGTTCTTCCAAAAATAATATGAGAGAGAAATGTCTGCAAATTATTAGTGCTTAACAATGGCTTAGAAATTAGGGGGGGAAATAAAATAGTCTTGAATTAATTAAAAGCTAACAGTTAACTGTATCCAAATTGGCAGCTTAAGCCAAAAAAAACTAAAGAAAAAAAAAAAGACCAAGGTGAAGAAAAAATAACAAATGTGCTATTAAGATTTCTTTGTTAATTTCTCCTTTTTTGTTTAAATTTAGAGAAATAACACTTGACTCATTCTGTTTCTAGCAATTAGTTCAAACTTTAGTTTTTAGTTTGTTTTGGCATGGTATTCTCAGAGCCTCAAGGCTCCATCTGAAATTTCATCTTCTAACGGTACAAAAAAATAAAAGAAACTACTGAAGAATATTCCAGTTGAAATCAGTGGTTTAGAATCACCTTTACTTCACTTTCTCGGGAAAGCATCTCCAGAGCTTCTAGATGTGAAAGGCCTTGAAATTCATCAAAGAGTAGCCCATAATGAGTTTTCTTGTCCGTTTCCATAGTAACTTCACTGGTGGTCCCCTGCTCTTCTTTCTCCTTCGCCTCTCGTAAAACCTGAAAAAGAGATACAGGCATTACCCTGCAACAAGTAACAAAAGCTCAAGGGTGAGTTTTGGGAGTCGAGGGAAGCAAAGCTGAGATGGGTAACAGTATAAAGCTACTACCCTTTCATTCTTGGCATTGTGATTCAAATCTGATATGCTCAGGAGCCGCAGGGAAACAATGATCACACATAATTTGATTCCAGACAGGGTAAATAAACCCACAGAACCAGGTGTTTCTCTGAAAATAGTTTAAATATTAATCTAATAAACAACTCTGAAAAGGTCTGGCATCTTACACTGCACTGACAGGAGGCTCCTGTCAGAAGGAAAGCAGAGGGAAAAAAAAGAACAAGGGAGTTTTTAACCTTTACAGCTCTCCTACCTCTCCTATCCACACCAAAAAAAAAAAAAAAAAAAGCCTTAATTTAAAAATTATTAAAATCTTTCCTAAAGGAAATGCTAACAACATCCCAAGTTACAACAGGCAAAAATACAGATCAAAACAGAAACAGGGCCCTGGCTGGTGAGGCTCAGTGTGGATTGAGTGCCAGCCTGTGAACCAAAGGCTTGCCGGTTCGATTCCTAGTCAGAGCACATGCCTGGGTTGCAGGCCAGGTCCCCAGTAGGGGGTCCACACACTGATGTCTGTCTCGCTCTCTTTCTCCCTCCCTTCCCCTCTCTAAAAATAAATAAATAGTAAATTTAAAAAAAAAAAAAAAAAAAACAGAAAGAGGAAGCAAACAGGTAAAGACAGTACCTGAGACAGTGTAGAATTCCGGTTCATCAGATCCTTGGTTCTTTTAAATCCAGGATCTCCTTCTGCTATTACATCCATTGTCTTTTTCCCGATGAATTCTAAGGCATCCAAACCTCCACTGATAACGGTCTTTCCCTAGGAAACACATGCAATCTCATTACAATAATACTGAAAAAAGACACCTGCGTGTTTTGACTATATAAAATAATGGCTTACAATACCAAGTACAGGCAAGAATGTAAAGCAACTGAAACAATCCTACGCCGCTTGTGAGAACATAACTTGGTATAGCCACGTTGGAAAACTGTCATCATCTACTACAGCTGAACCTATGAATAACCTGTGACCTGGCAATTCCACACATGGTTACATACTCAGTAGACATTTGTACAGAGGTTCATCAAAAGACATACAAGAATGCTCACAGCAGCCTTTGTGTAAAAAAGCTAAAAACTAGAAATTACCCCAATATTCACCGACTGCAGAATGAATAAATATCAGAGTCACACAATGGAACATAGCAAAGAATATAGATAGGTCACACAAACTGCACCATGGATAAATTATACAAACATAATGCTGAGTGAAAGAAGCCAGACACAACAACGTACATTCTGTACGATTCCATTTATGTACAGTGTAAAAGCAGGCAAAATTAATCTACGATGGTAGAAGTCAGGACTGTGGTTATCTTGACAGGCAAGAGCGGAAGGCACAGATGACGGGGGGACAGCCTGCGGGCCATCTGACGTTCTGCCATGTTGTTTGTTAGTCTGAATGTGTTCACACTGTGAAAATTCAAACTGAATGCTTAGGACTTCACTTTTCTGTAAATGTGTTATACTTCAATAAAAAGTCAAAATTTGGAAGTACTAGCTATGTACCCTTATATGGGAAAGATATTTATATTACCCTTTAAAAGATGTTTCTAATCATATATAGTTTTATGAGTATCCATCATAAATGTCACATTTCCCCTTTGCCTAAAAGATGCAATTACGAGGAAAACATTTTTGTAAAGCAGTCTTCAATGGCCACCAAAGAAAGAACTCCTAGTCCGTAAAATATTACGTACACTGCCTCTCTGTCACTTTTCACCTCCTGCTCCCTCCTTCGAAGAAAGTTTTCAGGCAGTTCTCACTCTGTCCCTAAGAGCAATCAAAGGAACTGATCTTCAGTGATTTGGAATGCCGTAAGAGTAATCAGTCCCCGTGGCTTTTCAAGGAAGAGGGAGGGACAGAAAGCCGGTGTGATGGTGGAAGGGACAAGGACGCCGCGCGCCATACTCACCGTGCTCTGAACAGCAGTCGAGATGGCCGAGAACATGCCGAACGGCCCGGTCACTGGGGAGGAGTCCTCACTCTCTCTGGCGTTTGTCTCCCCTGCGGGGGGAGCAGATGCGTGAACATGGATAAATAGTCCATTGATTGGTCCGCAAGTACTTTTGCTTTGTTAGCACCTACGTGAGTTTTTTAAAAATTAGACCCTGCTTCCCACACACAAGGTATTAGCCATTTCTGTTTTACTAAACTATTTGCCTGTTTTAAAATAAAAGGTAAAACAGCCTTTTTTTCACTTTCATTTCATTTCAGAAATAAAATCCAGTCTTTTGAATAAACTGATATATGTGTGTGTGTGTGTGTGTGTGTGTGTGTGTGTGTGTACACAACAGGTTTATACTGAATGGTTCTATTTACATGATCTTCTGGACAAAGTAAACTGGAGAGTCGGCAAGCTGAGATCAGTGATTGTCAAGAACTGAGAGTAGGTGGACACAAGAGGGGACTTTTCGACAAAAAATGAAAACATTCTTGTATCTTGATTGCCTATGTGTAGAAAATACTCTCTATCTGTATAATCACAATGGACTGTGATTACAGTGTAAACAGGACTGTACACTTGTCAGAACATGTAAAATTACATACTTAGGAAGAGTGAACTTTACTGAATGTAAATTACAGCTCAGTAATCGTGGCTTTTTAAGATCTAGTCTATTTTAAATTTTATCCTAGGAAGGCTGAAGCACCTGGAATTTGCAAGTCAGAGTGCTGGAGAGGTAAGGGGTTCCAGGAACCTAAACAGGATTGTTCTTGAGTCTGGCTAAATACAAAGCTATTTATGCACTGAGAGACTCCGTGATACTGGACAAAAACTACCATGGAGCCATACACTAAATGCCCACAGCTCATGCTAATTTACACGACATTTGACTTCTGACCAATCAGAGTTTAACTAGAGAGGCCTAGTTAAACACCTTGCAGTTAGGTAGAGACTTCAGACAGATCAGAGGCCTTAGTAATAGGGCTAACCTAGCACTTAATGAGTAATGGCTGCTTCGGATTCACCCTAAAGAAACTTAAAAATAAGTCTTAAAAAGATCAATGTAAGCTACAAATATCTTAACTGCCTGCCAAACAAAACTCACACCCTTTAAAAGACGACAAAATCTACTCAACAATGTAATATTTGTAATGTCCAGCATCCAATTAAATAAATGGTCAGTAGAAACAGACTCAAATAACAGATAAGCTGTGCCAAATTTATAAATTAAACTTTATCATACGTATACATGTATTAGAAAAAAACATAGTACAGGTCCTCAAATTTAAAAAATTAATAAAAAATAACAGATGATAGAATCAGACAAGAATGCTAAAATATGTACATAAGAAAGTGAGTAGTGGAAGATATAAAAAAGAAACAAATAGAATTTCTAGAGTTGAAAATGCAATATCTGAAACTAAAAAGTCATTGAATGGACTTAACAGCATTAGACATGACAAAAGAAAATAGCAGTGAACTTGAAGACAACTATAAAAAACTATCAATAATGAAGCACAGAGAAAAAAGGCTTAAATAATGAATTGAACCTCAGTGATTAGGGGACAATCACTGTCTAAGAAATGTGTGACTGGAATACTTAGCGGGAAAAACCTAGGGACAGAAAAATTATATGAACAATGGCCAAACATTTCCAAATGTGAATATATCTCTTAAATCCATGAAGTCTGATGATTCTACAGCAGAATAAACACACAAAAAAAATCAAAATCAAAACTGCTGAGGAGCAGTGATAAAAAGAAATTGTAGAAGCAGCCAGTTCCCAACAGAATGTTGCCAGAACACAATTGGATGTCACTGTTAAAGTGATTAAAACAGGGAGAAAAATGTCATCCTGGAATTCTATATCCAACAAAATATCCTTAAAAATGGAAACAAAAACATTTTCAAAAGCTCTGAGCAGTGTGGCTCAGATGGTTGGGCATCATCCAGCAAAGCAAAAGGTCTCCAGTTCGATTCCAGGTCAGGGCACATGCCTGGTTTATCGGTTCGGTCCCTTATTGGGGCGCATTCCAGAGGAAACCAATCGACATTTCTCTCTCACATTGATGTTTCTTTTCCTCTCTTTCTCCGTCCCTGCCCCCTCTCTAAAAATAAATAAATCAATAAGTAAATAAAAATCTTTAAAAATTTTTTTCACACGACATCTGAGAGAACTCACTGTCAGCAAATCTGCACTAACCAGAAATGTAAAGGAAATTCTTCAAGCTGAAGGAAATGGAGTCAGCTGGTGAACAAAAGAATGCTGAAGAGAAATGGTGATTACATGGATAAGTACACAAGACTCCCCTCCGCACTCGTAAACATGCGTGGAGTATGAACGGGGGAAAGGTTTTCCTTTGTTTTCTCTTCAATGAACATTACTTACACAGTAATCTGGCAAACGGCCTCTAAATTTTATCTGTGAGTACCCTATAAGCAATTCCAGGTTTAGAATTTCCTATTAAAAACTAATTGCAAAAAGACATAAGTATAAGAATATTAACATTGTGCATAATGCTTCAAAAAGTGATTAATTATATAGTCAAATTACACCTATATAAATGGAATTCCCCGCCGCTATTAAAAACAATGATGTAGGCATGTTACTGACACAGAACGTAATGGATTTTTAAAAAGGTAGGTCTTTTTTAAAAGTAGGTATAATTACAGTTTTCTAAGTGTGCTTATTCACATTCACAAAAAAATTTGGAATGACATACACCAAAATGTTATTTCTGGATAGAATCTGATTTTTTCACTTACCTGCTTGTAGCTTTCTTTCTTTTTTTACTAAGTTTTTCTATAAAGAGCATTGCTATTTTCAGATTTTTTTAAAACTGGTTTTTTTGATAAACAACAATCTCTAGGACATGTCCCACTTTTCAGGCTTGTCCCTCCTCCATCCCTACACAAATCCTGGGTTTCTCGCCTCCCCAAATACCCTCATGCCCTCTCACTGTTTTATTTTTATACATGCTGTTCCCTTAACCTCAAAATCCCTGCACCGCAGCTTCTCCAACTGTCAAAACCATACCCATTCTCAAGATCCAACTCAAATATTTTCCTTCATGAAAACGTAAGTTAATTGCTCAAAGTTTCCAGTCCTTTGTTTGAACCTCAACCACATTTGGCTTCACCTGATTTGTGCTCTGGTTAGTTCTTTCAACAACGGGTTCATCCATTAGATCCAAAATGAAAAATCTCTCTGTATTTTTTTCCTTTCATTCTACCACTGAAGTATAGACCTTGTCTGGTTTGTTCACTGATATCTCTGCAGCACTTACAATAGTGCCTCGCATGAATAGACACAATAAATTTTTGTTGAATGAATTAGTAGGTTGAATTGAGTTCAGAAAAATAATCTTCCTACAACAGTTTTGATGCCCGAAGATCATGCTTAATTACACTAGAAAGGGAAATGAGCATTTGATGCAAATGCAAGCATAAAACACACTTTATTCCTTAACCCACTAATGTATTCATTTGTCATATTCCTCCAGTTTTAGAAATGGCAAAGGACTGTGGGGTTCAAAAGCATAAAAGAACAAAGATAGGACACTTGAAGGGTAAACTCTCAACAAATAGTGTGAATCTCAGGTCACACCACTTATTTCTTATTTCCTTGATTGTGGAAGACACTGCTGTTATCTATTCCAAGCCACTTTTAATCTCCTTTTCCTTACCTGCTAAAACTACCTCCTGATATGGAGATTCATTATTATGACCAAAACTCACTCTCCCAGCACCTTTTGCTGCTACGTCAAGAACACAAGATCCTGTTATAGAAAATGAAATCTGAGAAATACGCTGCGGGCTACTGGGAAAACTTTTCCTCTTTAAAGGAAGGATAAACGACATCCACTAACTTCCTGACTTTGAGCACAGCTGTATCAGAACACTATACTTGGAGCTGCAGTATTATCCGGCAACCATAAAGAGACAAGGAGAACTGCAGAAAAGTCAATACAGAACTCTGCCATCAATGAGCCACCAACTCTGGAACAGCATGCTTCTGAAGTTCTTGTGAGAAAAATAAACTGACTTTTGGTGACATATTCTGTTACTTGCAGCCAGAGCAATCTGATGCAGATATCACGAATAACAGTGTCACCAACTCACTCACATAGTCCTTTACAGTCATGTTATATAATGTGATCTTGTCTTGTAATCGGAGTTGACCTTGCAAGGGCATGTGACCCAAGTTGAGGCTGATATAATTCTCTCCCCTGGGAATTCAAAAATGGAAATAACTGATACCAAATAGTCTCTGATGAGTACTTATATATATTAGGACTCAGTACAAGCTGGAGCAGGGGACAACGGAGAAAGTCAGTGTGACTCGAAAGAAAAATGATACAGGTGAGCAGAGAAAAGCAAGAATGAGATAATAAAGCCCCTGAGGAATGAAGAAAGCAAACTCAGGCCCTGAAAAAGCTTTCTATTTTGTGACGCAAGGCCTTCTTGATCCCTGGTGATAACTCTGTCCTTTAGGCTGAAGAGGTTTCTACTTGATCAATGCAGGCCTCCCCAATTAAATTTCACCTTCATAAAAATCCAAGCACAAAAAATACACCCCCAAAATTAACACATTAAAATATTTTTTTATATCACGATAGTTTTCTAACTCAGCTCTTATTAAACTCTAATTGTGGCAAGCAACATAATGGGCAATTTTTACATTCTATGTTCATGGCCTTATTTATTTAAGGTATATAAAAATCCTTTGAAATATATAACATCATCCCATTTCACAGATGAAGAAAGTGAAGCAATACACGAGTGGTGAAATGACACAGACTTCTATCAGCCAAAGATTCCAATGTCCCTTTCTCACCAGTCCTATCACGCCCTGAATATCGGACACTCAATAATTTTCTACTAAAAAATGAGGTTAACCTTTCCATTCTGACACCTAATTCTAGGTCTTCATGTCTCTGTATACTGACCTGTTGCATATTGGATCTCACTTGAAATTTCATTGGGAGTGGGGATTCCAAGGGAAATCTCTGCCTTCTCAATGAC
>VMDR010005080.1:0-54414 GCA_007922815.1 Macrotus californicus | reverse complement strand
ACCTTAACGTTACTGGACTCTTCAGAACTCTGGGGGTCATATGTTGTCTAGCTGTCTTTTCCCTGTGGTGTCACCTGGCCCAGTGACAAGCACTGTGTGCCTGAGAACTAAATGGTACTCAACTACATGTACTAATTTGAATCACTGTAAATGCTTGTGATGTGTACATTTTTCAAAACAAAGATGAGGGTTGAGGATATACTACAAAGAAAATGATTTAAGATTTTTTTCAGAAACATTCTCTGAATGAGAACAATTTAAGTGAACCCAAGTTAAGGCACAAGAATGGGGGGAGGGGAAAGAAGTTCCTAATAGCCTTGTACCAAAATTAGTGCCTTAGTTTTGGTAACTGCAGCATGGTTCTGCAAGGTGCTAACATCAGGGGAAGCTCCGGGAAGAGGGATGGAAGTGTAGGGAAATTCTGGACGATTTTTACAACTTTCTCTAAGTCTAAAATTATTTCAAAATAAAAATGTTTTGAAAAGCTCTCATGATGAGCATAAAGCCACAAGGCAACAATCAATGTTGGGGACTCCGACAACGCTAGAAGATCCAGGCAACATTTCATAATTACGGACTCCGAAGCTGATTAAAATCAATGGGAAATGCAAGCACTGACATCAAAGTCCAGGATGGCAATCGTCACCAGACGTTTAAAAGTCTCCATTTCCAGTCAGTTCTCATTCAGTTATCATTTTTTAACAATTATATTGGTTCTGTACCACAGAGGCTGCATTGAAAAATGCTCGTGAAGAGTTGCCCTATACTTACCTCTCTTAGCTGACTTCTGGCAGCATGCTGAGTTTCAGACAGCCAATCAACAGGAACTGTTTTCTCCTCTTCTTCCAAATGCCTGGAAAGAAAGTGCACAAAACTCAGTGAGTTTTGTCTTTAGACTCACCTAGGAGTGACATTCAAGAGTTAATATAAAATGCCCAAACTAACCAAATAAGTTATGAGCTTGTTACCTTTCAATCACTTCCGTTATATAGCTGCATTTAATGTTTAAATTTTATGAAGAGGTTTAAAAGTGCAGAATTCAACCATTTATCCTAAGGCTTATGTTTTATAACATGATTCAGTTTAAATATAGAAAATTTATGAGATATCTTCAGCTGCCATACGGACCTACTTTTTATATGTGGGAAGCATTATCATCTGATAAATAACAGTAAAAAAATAGACAAATACTTATTAGAGTTTCGTAAAGCAAAAAAATGGCTGACAAGTATTTACAATTTTCTCTTCAAAATATCTTAGAACTCAAATGATTATTTTCCAGTACTATATAGTACAAAAATATTTCCAGAAACTGGAAAAAAATAGATTTTCATGCTTCTCATTAAATTTTTCTAAAATTGTACAACACTGCAAATGCATATTTACATTTTTTGACAAGTAAATGCATCCATCACAACAATAAAGGGAATTGGAACTGTCTTGGTGATATTTTCCCTACATACTGGTATTGAAAAAGTAAAATTGCTCAAGGTTAATCAGCCGAATCTGGAGGAGAGGAAGTTTACCCTTCATTTCCCAGCAGATTCTCTTTAATTTGGAAGCGCACTGACAGGTGGCCTCAACACTCAGGGCATTACAGACCACCTTGAAGGTCTCGCGGCTGCAGCCTTTGAAGTCAGAGTAATCAACAAGCCATTTGATATCTGATCAGACAAATGGCCTCATGGACAAGGTCGTCCCTCAGGTAGACTGTCTATCACATTTGATATAGTTTGCTGAGCAAATTTATAGATGAAATGGAACTAAAAAGTGAAGACAAATGTGCATTGCAAACTGATTTTCAGTGCTCTTACTTTATATGTGTTAATCCATTTTCTTTCAAGAGTACATAAACATCTGCAAAAAAAATGATCCTTTCCTAATAATAAAGCAAAAATTTAGTTTCTATTTTATGGGCAGATAAAACGTCTCCCTTTTTTGGTAAATGGTAAATTGTTCGATCAAATATTTTGAATAAGAGGCCATCTAAAGTCATGTATGGTACAAAGAAAAAATTAAATTATTTTTCATGAAATGTGAATAAAATGCAGAAGAATTTCCATTTTGGGGAAAAGGATTGATGTTTTCCTATCAGAACAAAATAAAACTATCTGGGCATTAAATATTCTCTCCTCTCTGATGATAGTTATTGAGATTTCTGTTTCCCAAACCTGACTCCAGTTGCATTTACTGAGTTCCTAGTTGGGTTTCACACTCCAATGAGCAGGTAAATTCATGTTTTACTTGATGTCACCAACCCTTCCTGTCCAACTGAGGACAATTTACAGCTGCATCGCATGCTCAGGAAAGGACCTAACACCATTTACATGTACATTTGTGACCCTCATAATGTCAATGTCCATGTCAGTCTATCTTAATACAATAGTGTCTGAGCCCCTCCTCCGTTTCACTCACTGGACCAGGTGTTGTGAAGGGTACCCCACGGACTGCAATGGCTTTCTCGATGGCACTGACAAATGTCATGGGTAAGCTCCTCAATGGGAGTGATGAGTCTGACATCCTTTACATGGCTGCAGTTCCCAGAAAACCAGTTTTCTAGTTTGCAGGAATGCTGGCCTGTGTCTAATGTGAACAGGTTCCCACGAACACTGGGAAAAAGCACGGCTGTTGTTAACTGGGACTTTAACTACTATCACCCTCCAGCCTCGTGAGAAGCTCAAATGTAGTAAAAAGGGCGGGGGGGGGGCAGGAAAATGAAAGGTATACAAAGAATAATTCTTTGAATATGAATCCATAGCATTGGGAATGGTCCAAAGGAGCAGAAGACTCATGCCTCTGGGATTCAACGACTATCACCTTATCACTGGTGAACATTGCCACCTGATGGTGACCACGTGGCACTCTGGCAGAGTCAAACACAGGCTCTGAAGTCAGGCTGTGAGGGTCCAACTCTGCCACTTACTAGTTCAGTGACCTAAGCTGATTACTCAAGTTTTCTCAGTCTCAGTTTGGTGACTGGTACAGTGGGGAAATAGTATACCTACCATATCTCAGAGGCTCTCACAAAGATGAATGAGATAATTCACGTAAAGTGCTGAGCACATAGCTTGGAACACAGTCAATGCTCAACACTCAAGGTCTTGTAGCTTCTTTTTTTATCTGGAAGCAGCGTTCAAGTCTCTCTCACAGAGTTACTTGGGAAAATGGCATTTTTTAAGACACTCAGTGTTTGTTCTCATTGTTGTTACTGTTTAGCTATTAAACCACTATTGCTGCTTTCCACCCCCCCCATTACATCCTAACTCCCAGAACTCAACAAAGATATTTAACGAGCCGATGAATTCAGATCATTCAGAATTTTCTGTCACAAAATAGAAGAAAACGTTTGTAAAGACTGTCTTGACTACTACTCTGCAGAGGTAGTGTACAAAGATTTTTAATCTGAGTAACAGGAGGAAAGTTGTGGGTTCAGAAAGCTGGCTGCTGAGGACATGGCCTGGAGACGCAGCAGCCGATGATGTACTGTTAAAGTGTGGAAGTCATCCAAGTGCTAACTGTGGGGGAGAGGGTGGGCATCACAGAAAGTGGAGAGAAAATGGATACTCAGTTTGAAGAAATGAGCCTCAAAAATAAACCCAGAAAGCAGTACCACTGACAATAGCACCAAGAAACATAAAATATTTAGGGGAAAAAAAATCTAACAAAATACAGGTTTCCCCCACTATCCGAAAGTAGAGTGTTCCTCTGAAACCTTTCATAAGCCAAAATAGTGTCGAGCAAAGAAACATTTAACCATTAATTTATATTAAAAAAATTTAGAGCATTCCCAGACCGCCCCCCGCAAATAATCTACCAAATCACACTCAATAACACAAGACCTAAAATACCACAAATGCACGGTAAAAGTAGTGCCATTCTTACGGCTGGGGGTGGGGTGCTGCCTTTATAACTGATCGCTGGTAAGTGGGTAAACCACAGCTCACCCATGCAATGGAATACTGCTCAGCAGTAGAAAGGAATGATTTTTTGACTGGTGAAACAACATAGATGATACGAATGTGGTATGCTGAGTTTAAAAAGTGAGACTTAAAAGCTACCTACTGTATGATTCTACTTAATGACAGTTTGGGAAAGGCAAATTTTCAGGAACAGGAGATAGATCAGTGTTTGCCAGAGGACTCAGGGTGGGAGAAGGGGTTAATTACCAAGAGGCAGCGTGAGGAAGCCTGAGGGGGTGGTGGGACATTTCCGTGTGTTCATTGTAGAGGCTATTGCACAACTCTATGCCTAAACTGTGTGTCTAAACCTACAGACCTATATGCCAGAAAGAGTTAATTTTACTGCATGTACATTTTAAATAAGCGAGTAGAACAAAAGTAAACAGGAAACAAAATTAAACTTTTTGAGCCGGTGTGGCTAAAAGGAAAAGAGTTACAAGAGTGGAAACTAGGGGAGACCTCACAGAAGTAGAAAGAAACCGAAAACTACGTAGAGTCACAGAAGGGAAAGAAAAAGAAGTTTCCCGGAAGCAGATGATGGCAAACAGAGTGACTATTACAAAAAGTCATTGATTTTAGAATGAGCTGTTTTAGCAAAAGTGTTCCCCCATCTAGCAGCTACTTTAATCTTTCTTAGGCTAGCAATATATTAATTTACCAGTTAAACAACCACTCTGTAAGAGGTCTGGTAATGATAACACAAGACTAAGGTAGTTGCTAGCTAGGGTTTCGGGTTCAAGAGACAGAGTTTTTAAAGCTGGGAAGAGACTTGGGAATGTCAGATACAGGGGCAAAGGATTCACAGAGAAAGAGGAGACTGAAGAGGTTGAAAGAGGAGGAGAGATGGGCATGAACACATGGCCCCCCTGGAGATGGGAAGAGATAGAGGTTAGTCTTTAAAAGTGGGAAGTGGCCATTGTTCCCTTGAGTCAAAGAGGAAGGCCAGAGAAAAAGACGGTAGGATTGAAACACTGAGTGGCAGAGATACCCCACACAGCTTGTGAACTCCATTCCTTCTCTGGTGGTGATAAATACTTAGACATTGTAAAGGTTTTTTGTATAGTTTACTCCTGAGGTAATTTCAAGATGGTGGTGGTTCTTTTGTAGCTTCGACTCTACACTTTCTTTGGTAAGCTTGCCCCAGGTCAGCTCTGTGTCCGGGAAGGTGTTAAACTAGGGCCCCCTTGTGGGCTCAGGGAAACATGGGCCCTCTGTACATTCTCAAACACCAACCCCAGGGTTGATGATGCGCTGTAAGAGGAGTGTGGCACTATTACATTCACCAACCCTTTCTTCTCCCTCAGGTAACCAAGATTCAGTCAAGTGTCACATTGAATAAGGAGTCAGGGATAACGTGCAAGTAGAAATGTTAATAATGAGTAAGGATAACGTTTGAATGAATTCTACTTCCAGATGTTTTCGAGTATAGTTATAGCTTTCATTCTGACAAGACTTGTATGTACGTAACATGTGGCATCAGAAAAAAAAAAAAAAGAAAGTTCAAAAAATTCTGAAATTGTCCTGACTACTCTTGAGCTGTTACTTAATGGATATCATTCATAAATCTATTTGTAAGGCTACGGACCACTGACAGAGAAACAATTTGCAATGGTGTTTGGAATGGGAGACTTGGGATATAGATGTTAGACATCAGCAAATGCAAAGCCATTTTTTATGAAAAGGCTTAAGAATTGATGAAATTTGACATATGCCATACCACTTCTGCCAGTTAAATAAAACCCTACAGAGACACGCACAGCGCTTTAATTGTAAAAATAACACCTGCGCTAAGGAGGAGTTCAGCAGGAGTCTTCACGAGTCCCATCGCCTGTAATTGGACTCAAACAGAAGAGACTCTGGCCTCCATAAGGGGCGTTCGTTTCACAGCTGACATCTGTCTTTTTCTTAACTGATATTTTGAAATTGTCACGTAGGAAGAAAAGGGTTTTAGGACTCTGCTTGGCTCACCGTTCTAGCCTTGATGTGCAGGGCTGCATTCAGAGGCCACGTTGAGCCCTTGCTCCACACGGCTTTAGAGCTGTATGGCAAAACCAAAATAGAATCAGATAATTGTAGCTTTTCCTTCTAAGCCATCCTGTGAATGGGAAAGTGCTGTGGTGAAGCAGAAGTGTGAATTTCCACACTTCTACCCAGTAAATAAATGAATTATTTTATGGTTTCCACCCTTAAATGGAAACAAAATGGCTTCATTTTTGACCCAACGATTCTGTCTATTCCATCGGAGTCATTCACAGAGGCCGAGCACTTCCAGATTGGAAATGATTTCACAGAACAAAAGTGAGCAGCAGGATGTGCCCAAATGTCTGTATTCAGGTTGACTATAAAAGGCTGGTAAACTGAAAGCTGACGTTGATAACAGCTTCAAAGCTACATGGTATTGATTTCTTGAATTTGCCTGCTTGGGAATTAATAAATTTATTGAGAAATACTATGGGAAATTTCTTCTCTGGCTATTTCAGTAGTAAAGAAGAATTAAAGTAATGTGGCTGATGGCCGAAGTGATATTTGGTGACTACTCTGAGTGTGTACAATGGAAAACACCTGAATGAAAACTAAGGCAGGCAGTAAAATTCCCTGGTTCTTCAGTCTGTCTATTATCCAAACACACAAAAGTACAGATACAATAACTTCATTGAAATAGTGTTCTCTGCACCCAGTGGAATTTCCTATGGAAACTTATAATAAGGTCTATTTTAGATAAAACCAACCAGAAGAATGAAATCATCACTAAGAGTAATGATAAAACACAAAATAGAAAGGAATAGATAATGCCCTGACTATTGTGGCTCACTTGGTTGGGTATCATTCTGAAAAATGAGAGCTCACCAGTTTGATTCCCAGTCAGGGCACATGCCTAGGTTTCGGGTTCAGTCCCCAGTGGGGGCACATGCAAGAGGCAACCAGTCGATGCTTCTATCTCACATTGATGTCTCTTTCCTTCCCTCCACCTCTCTTTAAAAATAAATAAGCTTCTGGCCAAGATGGAGGCATAGGTAGATACACTGTGCCTTCTCACACAACCAAAAGAACAACAACAAATTTAAAAATAAAAAATAACCAAAACTGCCAGAAAAATCAAACTGTATTGAAATCTGATAAGCAAGGAATGAAAGAAGAAACATTCATCCAGACCAGTAGGAGGGGCAGAGTCGGGCAGCCGGGTGGAGAGGATTCTCGGCAAGGCAGCTAGTGAAGCCGGTGATCCCACATTTGCATGCGGATCAACTGGGAGGAACAACTAGAGAGCAAGACAGACCGTGCAACCCAGGGTTCCAGCACAGGGAAATAAAGCCTCAAACCTCTGACTGTAAAAACCTGTGGGGGTTTCAGCAGTGGGAGAAATCCCAGCCTCACGGGAAAGTTTGTTGGAGAAACCCACAGGGTCCTAGAACATACACAAACCCATCCATCCTGGAATCAGCACCAGAAGGGCCCAATTTGCTTGTGGGTAGTGGAGGAAGAGACTAAAAGCTGGCAGAGAACTGAGAAGATGGCATTGTTCCCTCTGTGACCTCTCCCCCACATACAGCATCACAACACCGCCATGTGGGTTGCCCCGCCCTGGTGAATACCTAAGGCTCCATCCCTTTCTACTTAACAGTTGTACCAAGACAAAAAAATATGGCTCAAATGAAAGAACAGATCAAAGCTCCAGAAAAAATACAACTAAGCAATGAAGAGATAGCCAACCTATCAGATGCACAGTTCAAAATACTGCTAATCAAGATGCTCACAGAAATGGTTGAGTATGGCCACAGAATGGAGGGAAAAGTGAAGGCTATGAAAAGTGAAATAAAGGAAAATATACAGGGAACCAACAGTGATGGGAAGGAAACTGGGATGCAAATAAACAATTTGGAGCAGAAGGAAGGAATAAACTTTCAACCAGAATGGAATGAAGAAACAGAATTCAAAACAATGAGGAGAGACTTAGGAAGCTCTGGGACAACTTTAAACATTCTAACATCCAAATCATAGGGGTGCCAGAAGGAGAAGAGAAAGAGAAAGAAACTGAAAACTTATTTGAAAATATAATGAAGGAGAACTTCCCCAATCTGGCAAAGGAAATAGACTTCCAGGAAGTCCAGGAAGCTCAGAGAGTCCCAAAGAAGTTGGACCCAAAGAGGAACACACCAAGGCACATCATAATTACATTACCCAAGATGAAAGGTAAGGAGAGAATCTTAACAGCCACAAAAGGAGAGAGTTACCTACAAATGAGTTCCCATCAGACTGTCAGCTGATTTCTCAAAAGAAACCTTGCAGGTAAGAAGGGGCTGGAAAGAAGTATTCCAAGTCATGAAGGGCAAGGACCTACATTCAAAATTACTCTATCCAGCAAAGCTATCATTTAGAATGGAAAGGCGGATAAAGTGCTTCCCAGATAAGGTCAAATTAAAGGAGTTCAGCCCTGGGTGCTGTGGCTCAGTAGATTGAACGCCAGCCTATGAACCAAAGGGTCACTCGTTCAATTCCCGGTCAGGGCACGTGCTTGGGTTGCAGGCCAGGTTGGGCCCCCAGTAGGGGGGTGCACAAGAGGCAACCACACATGGATGTTTCTCTCCTTCTATTTCTCCTTCCCTTCCCCTCTCTCTAAAAATAAATAAAATAATTAAAAAAAATAAAGGTGTTCATCATCACCAAACCCTCACTGTATGAAATGTTAAAGGGACTTATCTAAGAAAAAGGAGATCAAAAATACAAACATTAAAATGACAACAAACTCACAACTATCAACAACCAAACCTAGAAAAGTAAAAACAAACTAAATAAACAATAAGAACAGGAATAGATTCACAGAAATAGAGATCACATAGAGGGTTTTCAGTGGGGAGGGGGAGGGGAAAGAATGGGGTAAAAGGTACAGGGAATAAGAAGCATAAATGGGAGATACAAAATAGAAAGGGGGAGGTTAAGAATAGTGTAGGAAATGGAGAAGCCAAAGAATTTATGTGTACCACCCATGGACATGAACTAAGGTGGGGGAATGATGGTGGGAGGGGGGTACAGAGCAGAGTGGAATAAAAGGGAGAAAAAAATGGGACAAGTGTAATAGCAGAATCAATAAAATATATTAAAAATAAATAAATAAATAAATAAAATCTTTAATAAAAAAAAAAGAAGGGAATAGATATAGACATAAATTTAGAAATCATCCTTAAGGAGAAACAGTGGAAGAAATTAGTTTCTCAAATATTGGAGCACAGAGAAGGACAAGCAGAAGGTCAAGGATAGATGACTGGTAGATGTGGGTGATTGACAGCACCACTCCCTTACACATCTACCATCACTCTCTTCCTCATCCGCACCTGACATATTACGTACTCGTCCAGTGCCTGTCCTATTGACCCCACCACTATACATAAGCCCTATAAGAGCAGGTGTTTTGTGTTGCTCTTGTTGAAGTCCCAATGCCTAGGTCACTGTGTGTGATGCAGGGTGTAACTCTGAGGAAAACACACAGCTGGTGAAAGAGGTGGAGAAAAATACAGAGAAAAGGGATGAGAACCAGCAGAAACACTGGGGCGGGGGGCGGGGGAATAAGAAGTAGGTAACTCAATACTGTTAGCTGAAACTGAAAGGTACAGAAGCAAAAAATCTAGGAAGGGATTCTGTATCAGGATAACGGGTTGGAGAGAGAGTTGGGAGCCAGGCAGGCCATGCCTTGAGTGGCGTAGCAAGCGCCCTACTAAAACCTGTCCCTACTCGTGGTCTTTCACAGCACCCATGAGTCTCCTTTGAGTTAAGGCAAAGCACTCGTCAGTTTGTGATGAAAAAGGCAGGAGGCATAACAGAATATTAGAAGTCATTAACATAGATTGGTTTCTCAGACTGTCACTTTCCCCTTCGTTATGTGCTTTTTTAAGATGGCAACACAAATGTGTGGTGTCATATATGACAAATATCTTACCACTTATTTGGAAGAGCTCCCAAAACTAAGATTGTCTATAAAGATCAAGATGAGATGTATTTCGAGTTCTCAATGAGATATATTTTTTGCAGAACATTGAATTTCCTAGTTTGATCACGTTAACATTTACATAGCTTTGCTGTCTGTGAGTCTTCATCATGCTGATAGCAAAAAAAGTGACGCTACAAGTTAATATGGTACAGAGAATGCAACTTGAGATATAAATGTTCTCAGAATACTCCACGCGCAACCAGCCACCTAATATTTCTGAGCTATGATTACTATTCAAGGGCAGCCAGCCAGAGGAAATGCATGTATGAGAATTCTGTGGAGGTCTAGCTTGGGCTTGAGACAATTTTAACTTTTGAATCAGTGACACATAGAATCTAATAGAAAAATATTGTTGTTGAATATATGTACGGTTTAAATTAGTCCACTACAGTGCTATAAGGAACAAAATTGAAAATAGCAAACAACCTTGTTAAACTGTCAGACAAAAGACGCGGACCTACGTCGTCAACAAGACAGGACTGGAAGTTAAGTCACAACTTGACAAGAACTGCATCAGTAAAGAGGAAGGAGAAAGGGGGAAGAGAGGGGATAAGAAGGACCCATTCTGCACAAACCGGGAAGGAAAAGATCTGGGGGTCATAGGGATCTGCAAAATAAGTACTGATCAGTAATGTAAAAAAGTATTTCATGTGCTTTTATGAAAGATGCTAATAGCATTAATACATGAATAGGGGCATTGGGGCAAGAGGTAGTACATAAGAGTTTCTTCTTTTTTAAAGTTCAGACTGATGTTGGAGTCGATCAGCCATAGCAAGCTGCCTTTGCCACTGCGGCCACCACATCAGGCTGCCAAGATCTCCCGGACTGAGGCCATCTTTATGCAGATGGCTTTTCCCCTGGTTACTGCTTCCTCCAGGCAGTAGCAGCCCCGGGTTGTGAGCATTCTCTCCCAGTGTCCAACCTCACAATTACGTGAGAGTGAAGGGTTAGTGAGAAGGAGGTGCCCCATGAGGAGGGCAGCCCTGAGCTGTCTGAGACACTGACACTTTGGTCCAGTTGCTTTGCTAACAGCACCTGGAAATTAGGGGCCCCCCTCTGCAGCCAGAACAATGAATCTGCTACTGATCATAGTACACTTAACTATATCTCCACTCCAGCATCATGCCCCACAGCCCCCAACGAGTCACTGTTGCCTCCGTCCTGTCATCACTAGTAAGAGATGGACGCTGACTGGCATGTGGGAATGAGCTGGGACACAGGTGTGTGGAACACACACACCGGTCACTGGAGCCCTGATGGCAACTTCCATGTGTGGTGGACCAACTTGGGAAATGCTCAAAAACAGTGTGTTTTTGTTAACGGTGTGATTATGGGTTTTTTGGGGAACTTGATCTGGAGAGCAAAAGAAAAATGAACTGTTTGTATGTAATGACCAGAATAGAATCCCGACTCAGCGCTTGATTTGTTTGTGATGGTTAGCTGCTGTTTTCTGTGCATGTGAGAAGCTGCATGTGAGAACCGCCTTGCCCTGCAGCATGATGGATTTAAGCTAGACACTAAGACCTTCCTACATGAACTATTCACTGCGATAAAGAACTTTGTTGTTGGTTTTTCAGAGGAGGCATACAGCGTTTGTGAATGTTTGAAGTCAATTGCACTAAAGATACATGAAGGCACATGAACTTTGAACTACGGCCAACTGGAGACTTCTTAGGAAGTGTGTATACATTTAAAGGAAAAAAATAATTCTCAGTGCAAGTTCAAATATCCAAGGCCTTGCAGACAGTTGGCCTTAGATACGGTCTTGTTTTCTCTGTTCTGCAATTTTTTCTCTTGAGCTCTGGAGCCGTATTAGAAATATGGTCATAATTAAAGTAGAAGGGAACTTTCTGAGTCAAAGGAATGGGGTTTGGAGAAGGTTGAGAAGGGAGGGGGTGTGTCTTTCTCTCACTGACCCTATCTCTAAGAGAAACCAGAGCTGGGAATCTAGAAATCAGGCAACCAGATTAGTGGCTTTGGACCCAGATTAGTGACTGAACTAGCCCTGAATTAATTACCCTTTCTGAGCCTAATATTTTTTATCACATGTAAAATAGGGATAATGATATCTATTTGCAGTGATGTTAATAAAATTAGCACTGATTTAAATAAAACTCCTGATATATAATTGGTACTCAAATTGTACTCATTATTTTATTTGTGTATTTACATTGCCCACCCAAGGCTATGTTACACTATATTGCATTTGTATTTATTGTAAAGTTTACCTCTATTATCATGGTAGCCAGGCACCCTGCTAAATTTGATCTGAAATTTAAATTTCAGATAAATAACATTCTTTTTATTATAAGTATGTGCCATGTTTTTTGGGGGGACATATTAATACTATTAAAAGTTGCTAAAAATTTGTTTCTTATCTGAAATTCAAATTTATCTGAGAGCCTGGCATTTTTATTTTCTAAATCTGGCAAGCCTACCTACCCAACATTTACTTCCTCTTTACTGCTTCCTAACAACATGCAGATTTTGACTCCCAGATGGGATATGCATGTTTTAAATCAGTCAACACATTTCATCTCCCTGGACAAAGTGATTGGCTATTTGGTAGGCATGTGACATAAGTTAACATGAACCTGGGGACTCTTGTGTGGCACACGGAATTCGAAATACTTGCTCTCTCTTTGATGTAGATGAGAGTCAGCGCTCCCCAAGTTGTTGAGAATCGTTTGCCTACCAGGAGAGAAGTTGCCCCACAGGAGGTGCAAAACTAAGACTCCAGCTGGGGAACAGCTCATGCCCAGAGTTGGCAGTGGGATTCATTTTCACTGAAGCACATGGCTGTGTGAGGAAGAGATGGACACCTGAATAAAACCTTTTGTTTTCAAGGAGGGAGGAAGGAATCATCCAGGTGTCATAGGAAACTGCCAGTATCCACTACAGGGCAGAAAGGGGGACTAAGAAAAAACGTGTCCTCTGAGCTACAAGGCTTTACTTTTGAGTACTAGAAAAACCTAACCAGATGAGTGTAAACAGTAAAGGAAATTTATAGGTTCATGAAACATAAAATCCTAAGGCAGGCGAGCTTCAGGTTTATCTTCGGGGCCCTCTCTGGAGAAGTTGTTTATTTAACAGTGAGGTATAGAAACAAAGAGAGAAGGGAGTTTGTTCTTTTTTCTTTTTTCACTTAGCCACTACTTCTGTTTTTATGATTCCATAATTCTGTGATGAGTTGGCAAACTCACTATGCAGCCCTACTTTTCCAAATTAATATTTATATAATTTGATGCAGCATCCAGGGCCAAATTTTAAGTAGAACTTTACAAACATTTCTTTGAATTTCAGTCTTATCTGCCTAAAAATGCAAGCATCACATTTTCCTATATGCATCCCAAAATTATTTCTGCCAATTCAGGGTTTCATGATAAGTTTGCATGCTAAGTTTGCATTTGTGAGCTTCATTTCCTGATTACTCGATCTGTGCCCTTACAAATCGTAATTCTGTGCATGTTCAGTAGAAGTAAGACAATCAAAAAGTTTGGTCCTTGCTGCCTGATATAATATTTCAGATTTTCTAACATTTTCCAACAGTTGATTTTCATAAAATGTGTAATGATAATTGCTATGAGAATAAAAGACACACAGTAAGAAATTTTCCTTTCAGTTCAGCAAACACGTTTTGAACACCTTTGTATCTAACACCAGGTTACTCTCACGTACACAAACCATTTGTATGCATGTGATAGAAGCTCTGATTCAGGAGTCTGAACACTGGAGACCCAAGCAGTGAAATTGTTCTGAAATAATTTTTTTAAATGACCATCCATCTTAAAAACTATATTGAAGTTCCTGCAAATAACATAGTCAGGTCCCTTCCAGGGAGCTGCAGTGCTAACTCAGTGTTGCCCTGTGCCCTAACAGATGCCAGGGTTGCAGTCCAAGTAAGACTATCCCCTTGCAGGGCTTGTGGGTACCGTGCTTGCTGCCTTAGCTCTCAGCTAGTACGTAGTCCAGAAAGCAACAACTGTTTTAAAATGTTATTTTCCAATAGTGCAAATAGGCATTACATAAATCATTTCTTAATTAGTATAATGGAAACACCACAGGGATACACCTAGTAGGGCTTGCCCTGGTGGCTGGGCTACAGTGAAATTAAAATAGCTCAGCTCTAGAAATACCATTGATTGGACTGAGAGAAATTTCAGACTGTCCCAGAAAATCATTCCCTGCTGGAAAGGTCATTTTCTTAATATGAAAATACAAATGGCTAATACTTACTGAGTTGTTACTATGTCAGGAGCTGAGTTAAGAGTTTTCTCACTCACAGCCCTGTCTCCATTTGGATGATGAGCATTTTGCTGGGTCCAGAGGGATGAGGGGCTGCTTGCCCAAGTCTCTGTAGCAGCAGAGCGAGCTAACGGGCGAGATCATAAGTAGTCATCTCCACCAGTTAGTACCAGAGCTTCGTCAGACAGGTAGTGGTATTCCCACTTTGTAGAAGAAAGAAGCTCAACATTTGCCAAACTCACACAGGTGATAAATGGACAGCCTGGGTTTAAATCAGACTTCTGGACTTAGCTTCCTTGCCCTTTATATTTCTGCTACAGTCCTATTCAAATACTTAATTTTTATTTATGTAATATAAAGAGGTCAAGAATATAGAGGACATCCTCCTTGACAAGAAAAATGCTCAATGATTGAACAAAGACCAGCTAAGGAAATTTTGTGGTATAATTGATTTGGGAGAGTAAGTATTTCAGAGAATATTAAGCCTCAAAAACACCTCCTTTTTAGACAGTATAAGCAAAAGTAGCTTAATCTAAGCAGTCATGTTCTAAGCCCATATGTTTCTCCTACCCATTAGACAAACAAATAAAGCCACACACATGACATTAACTTTAAGAGACTTTGTCCTTCCCGTGCATTCAAATAGCATATACTAGCTCTATTATTGGCATCACTAAGGAACTGTTTCTTGTACGTAATTCAAATGGCACTATAGTCTTCCCTTCGGGGTCTGGCTTTAAACTCAAAAACAACAAACTACAAATTAAGACCTCCCTTTCCAAATTATCCTTTTGTTCTGCAAAGCTGACCCTCCTTGAACATGGAAAGATTCCTCCTCAGACTGCTGAGCATTGGCAACACCATTGCTAGTCCCTTTGTTATTATAACCCACCATAGAGAAATATCCCTTTCACAGTAAGGTCATGAGAAGTATATAGACTATTCCAAAGGTCAGGTTGTCCATTTCACACTCTGTTTTGCAGAAAGGACTGTGTCTGGCAGCGGAACTCACCATTCTGCCTGTGGGGGGCGGGTTCCAGAGCACACTCTCCCTAACTACACGGGACTGCAATGTTTACATACATATGTGTGGGCATGCACCTGTGTGGGGGCATTTTGATGTTTTTGCACCTGTCACCTTGAAAGAGGTCACTTGCCCTTTTAGGTTTCAGTGTCCCCATCAACAAAGTGAAAGCAATGGACTAGATCAGTGCCTCTTAAAGAATAATCAGGGTGTATCAGGGTTCCCAACATCCTTTCAGGCAGTCCTTGAAGTCAAAGCTGTTTTCATGATGACACTATAAAGGCCTCACTTTCCTTTTTCACACTCATGCTCTCACCAGAGTACGGTGGAATTTTCCAGAGGCTCCATGGCATGTGATTATGTCATCACTCTGAATGTGTGTTTATACATTCTTGTGTTTTCAAATTATTTGTAGTTTTAATTTCCTATACTATAAATATCAGTTGATATAATCTACATAAAATCTAATGGAGCTCTTGGTAATTTTGAGTGAAAAGGGTCCAAGACCAAAAGTTTGAGAACTACTGGACTAGATCATCTCCATCTCAGTGGATTCTAACTGCTAGAGCTGGACTTAACATGCTCTTTTTTTTTATGATAGTGATGGTAGATGTTAAATATTCAAACACTTTCTACTAGTTAAGATAGAAAGTTGTAACTGTTTGTCAGTCCCTCTGTTAAATAATAACTATACTTCTAGTTTATGCATAAGCAACCTTATGAACCATTCTGGTTACCTCCTATGATTCAGAGAAAAACATTCATTTCTCTGTAGATTGTTAGCACCCAAATGAGTCTTAGATGATGGTGTAGGGAACTGTCCTCATACCCTCAGAGCTTTTATGTAGAGTTTGTACTCGGTAGAAACCTAATTAACGAGAATACATATCTGCCCTTCATCAATTCTCTAATATCACATTCTACCCTGTTTTGTGTTTCCCACAGTTGATTTGAAGTCGTATCCTGAGAAGTGAGCCAAAGGCTCATTCCTCAAACATATTAAGGAGTCAAAACAAAGACTGATCCATGTGAACTCTTCCAATAGGTGTGTAAAAAATGCCTATGGGCAAATTCCAAGGGGAAAATTCCCAATTCAATCAACAGTTCTCTTTGGAATGCTGTATGTCTCCAAAAGCTTACTTTTGGACAAATCACAAAACTGAAAGTTCAATTTTAGAGTTTGAATAAGAATTTTTATGCTTAATTAAAAAAAATTGCAACTCAGGATGGCATCAACAAATATTTCCTTCCCAAACCAGGCATGTGGTAGAATAGGATTATCACGTTCGCTTAACCTAAATAAAGCTCTCATCATAAATCATAGATCAGCTACTGAATTGCTTCCCAAACACTTTGGTGGTGCTAAAGGATTCTGTTCTTACTCTGACTCTCTATTTAATTGGCTTTCCAATACATGGTGCATTTCTCTTGACTTTTTTAAAAGAACTTTTTATTCTTCTCCATTACCTCATCCTTTTTTCCTCCTTGTTGGTTTAAAGTGACAAGGGGCCTTGAATTCATGATGGGAGAAGATGTAATGGAGCTGAGTGCACTAACCACAGGAAAATCTGAGTTCAAACTCTGGCACCGTCTCCCCTTTATTATCAAACCCTGGAGTTTCATAACCGGGACAATGTATATTGTTAGAATATTTCATGGAGATGTTGTAAAGGTTACTGAGCACATTTCCTTTGCCATCACTAGTCTGAAGAGCTATGCTGAGATAAATGCTTTTCCAAATGCTCTCCACTTGAATGAAGGCACAAGGTCTGGGGAGCAATTCTCTCTCAAAATGTTAATCAAGTCAATAGCAGTAGAAACAAAGTGGTTAGAAGCATGCTTTTTTCGCTTGTAGGAAGTTGTAATTAGCTTAATTTCTTTTGGACGGAATCTGAACAACCTGTCTATTGCCTGGGAAGTAGAACCTGTTCTTCTTGCTGTGACATTGACTTCATTCTGGCATTGCTTTCAAAGGTAGGTGAAAGGAGCCAGGCACTGGATGTCCACACAGCTCCATTGCACTGACCAGTTGCTCCCCGGGAGAGGCCTAGTCGACGGTGTTCAGTGCAGAATCCCTTTGATCACTCCGGAGCTCTCTGACGTGCCATGGAAGAACCTTCACAATGGTGGTGCTCCAGAGCAGGGCTTCTCAACCTTAGCGCTATTGACACTTGGGGTAGATAATTCCCTGTCCTGTGCACTGTAGGACATTTAACAGCATCCGTGATCTCCACCCGCTAGATGCCAGTAGCACTTCTCCAGAGCAGTGACAATGAGATGTATCTCCGGACATTGCCAGATGTTCCCTGAATCACCCTCACTTGAGAACTGCTACTCTATAGAGTCATAAATTAGCAGAAAGAGAGAAATTTTTCCTATCCTGGAGTTCTTTTCCCCAAATTGTAACTTACTGACCACGTATAATGTGCTTGATGATTTTAGGTAGAAGATAGCACTACATCGCATTGAATCACACACAGTAGAGAGTGATCATCTTTTCAGTTGTCTTTCAGGGGTTCTCTTTCATCCGGGAGAAAGTCTCTGTTTGATACTAAAGCCTCTTCAACGCCTCCCTAATATTTGCATGTGATCGCCACCAAAGCAAGTGAGGTCTCAAGCGCAAAGCCTTCAGCAGACATTATCTAGCTATTATTCAGGAACATTGTTTTGTTTTTGTGGTATTGATATGTATTTTACATGCTTATCCTCTCTGTATGGTAGGCAGCACTGGTTCTCCAAGTGTTCTGCTGATATAAAACTTTCTTTTAAAATTCATGTATTTGGTAACCACATTAAAAACATTTACCTATGACTCAGCAATTCCACTTCTAGGTACTTACCCACAAAACATCTGTTTATATTCAGCAAAGGACATGTGGAGAATGTTCTAACAGCCCTGTCTGTAAGAATCTCAAGTTGGGTATGATACAAAACAAATGTCCATCAATGGATAATACCATGCATGCTCACACAATGGCATTCATACAACAATAAGAAGAATAAACCAAGACTACAACAATGTAGATGACTCTAACAAAAAAAAATATCAAGTGCAAGAAGCCAGACAAAAGAAAGTGCACACTGTGTGCACTTGAAATCGGGGTAGCAGTGTGACTACACTGGGCATGAACGATCTGGGGTGCTGGGCTCTGCCACTCTGCAGTCTGGTGGCACGGGTGTGTTCCGTTTGGAAATGTATACATACACACATACACATATATACACACACACACGTGAACTTCAATGAAATTTAAAAGTTAGAAAGGTAAAATAGATTGAGAGAAATATATCAATATTAAATAATCATACATGCCACATGTCAAATATCGGAGCCCAATTGTGTATGTGGCTTGTCTGTGGCAGAAGTGGGGGAACCATGGTTTTGTTCAGCCCCTTTGTGCTAAGGATGAGGGTGCACAGGGCCAGGAAGAAGAATGACCTGCCCAGAGTCGTCAGACCGTGAGCAGTTGTTGGCTCTGCAACTATAACCCAAGTTTTAACTCTCTGCCTTTTGTGATGAAACAGGCGTGGCCCAGGATTCCTATGCCTGGTATCCACCCTCAGTTTCTGGCACCCCCTTATCTCCATCTCCTGCCACAATCACACCAGAGCTTGGGAGTTGACAGCCCTGAAGCATTGATATGATGCACTTCACCTGCTTTGCACAGTTTCTCCCGAGCACCTGGCTACCATGGGTCTGGGACAGGCACGTGACCCTCTGCCCTGCCTGGGGCTGACCCTACTCTTTCTCTGCTGGTTGAAAGAAATGAACAAAGCAAACTGAGACGACTCCCAACCACACTCATTATCTGACCACTTCTAAAGCATGACACTATTTTCTAATCATTTCAAAGCATTTCCGAGTATCATTGTTTAACTGAAAGCTACACAACACTGGCTGTGAAAAGGGAGAAGAAGAGAGTAACAGCACCCTCTTCCTTCCGGGAGAAAACCCATCAACTTGAAGAGCTCCTCACCAGGCACTGATGGGGTAGCATTTTCCACTATTGTACTTTGTCACGTATGTGTCACCTTCTAAGAATGCTGCTCTGGAGTTCAGAACTGCCACCGTGAAGTGGAAGAGGGGCTGGGTTCGGTGTGGCCTGTGTTCAGGGAGGTCACTCATCTCACAGAGCTGTGGGCTCATTGTCTAGGAAAGTGTGTCCTGTTTACCTTACAGGGCTGTCCTTGGAACCCCGTAAGAGGAAGTATGTGACAGTCTCTACAAAGTAGGAAGTAAGGCTTATTGTTTCTCCCCTTAAGCAGCTCAAATACTTTGCTTCTTCTAGTGAACGTTGGATTTGGCACATCTTAAAATTAAAATGGTAAGGCTAATTTGCCTTCATAACATTTGAACGTGGGCAGAGAAGACAGGTTACAATTGCTTTATTTATAAGAACATGATCCCAGGCTTAAAGTTTTATAAGGAGTCTTACATTTTGTTGCAATGAAAAATTCGACTTTCACAGACTTACAGCTGTGTCACTAGAATGATTATTTTTCTAGATGGAAACACTTTCGTGCAGTTTTCCCCGTGATAAGCAAAGCTGCATTCTGGGAATGCCGCCAGCTCCAGTGGAAAACCAGGCATTATGGGAATTTCAATGTGCCTAACACACGAAGTGATTCTCTATCAGTGTTAGAAGTTATGCAGATGACACAATAAATGATTGAGCTAATATTTCTTCCCAAATGCTAAATCTCCCTGCATACTGAATCAGAGTGAGAAAAACATTTATCTCTGGCTTGCGTTACACTGAGATATGACTCCTTAAAGTGATTTTTGAGCCTAATACACAGGAGTTTTTAAATTCCGTAAGCCAAAATTATGTCAACAGCAAAGGCTTAATCACTGTCTCATCAATGTGTTTGGGTACAATGAATGGCTCTTGTTTTCACTTATTCGTGACAGTTACATCAGCCTCAAGAACAGGAAAAGCTTCTGTGATGAGAAACTCTTCAGAGAAGGGACCCAACCTTTGCAAGTTTACAAGTTGTCGGATTCCCAATGGCATGTGAGAAAGCCCTTTGGGCCGGCAGCTGACATGTTGTTCTGTAGCCCGTAGCCTGACCTTCTGCAAACATCAGCTAGGACACAAAAGACACTGTGCTCCAAGTGACTTTCTTACCTCCAGGCCAGTAACCCTATCACCTTCCTGAATAGCACCTACACCACATCCACTCTTGTCAGGAAGGAAACCTCTTAATTCCCTGAAGCTCAAAGCCAGGGATGTTCTTCACAGTGACCTTGAGGGGCTGCTCACCCCTTGGTACATGCCAACTATAGATTAACTTCTATTGTTTAGCCCAGAGAAAACTGTCAAGGAACTATGGATTCGTGTAAGCCTCCCTGATGGGCTAAGTCAGTTTAAATTTATTTGCCGATGAATTTTCTCATGATTGATATTTTCATGGGAATTACAGAATATTCTAGGCATTTAAAACTCTCTCAATTAGAAAAAATAGTGTGGCATATCAGTAGAGATGAAGATACTTGCCTCCATGTAAAGCTGCAGAACTGTTTTAAAAAATAGAGGTTAAAATATTCGATTTTGTTAACTAAGAGAAACAGAGCCAGAGACGAGATTTGAACGGTTGGCCTCAAATAGTTTCCTGTAATGAAAACTGGGATGACAGAAATGACCCAAAGGCAATGGGAACCAACTTTGATTTCAGCAAAGCTGTTGGGAGCTCTGAGAGAGTACTTTTCCTTACCTTGCTTTCTATTTAAAAAAAAAAACAACAACAACAAACCCTCTTTCTCTCTTAGGCTGCATGAGAAATTGCCCAGAGATTACTGAAAAAACTTGCTATGTCGGCTATCTGTGAGTCACTTTCCTTCCAAGCAACAAAAGAGAAAGCCCAGGGGTCCACCAGAGATCTCCATCGCAAACGGAGTTGCTGGGAGCTGAGTTTGGAGATGGGTTTTACAGTTCTGTGTCTTGGCGCTGAACTGAAATAGAAGAAGGCCTTTGGGAATGCGAGAGCCCCATGCACTTGTGCGGGTCCTCTGTGTTTTAGGGCCTCCGCAACCCTCAAATGTTCAGGGGTCTGTGTGCATATTTGTGGTTTTAATTGAAATGAAATTCACGTAACAGAAAAGTTAATCATTTTAGAGTATGCAGCTTGGTGCTTTGTAGTATATTCTCCATGTAATCATCATTTCTATGTAGTTCCAAAACATTGTAACCCCCCAAAGAAATCCCCTATCCATTAAGCAGTCACTCCCCATTCCTCCCCCCCTTTCACCCTGCCCCCCGCTAGTCCCTAAGCAACTACTAATTTGCTTGCTGTCTCTGTGGACTTGCCTATTTTGGACATTTTCATATAAACAGAGTTAAGCAATATGTGACCTTCTGTGCCTTGCTTCTCTCATTCAGCATCATGCTTTCCAGGTTTATGCATGTTGCGGCATGTATGAGCACTTCACTCCTTTTATGGCTGAATAATGTTCCTTTGCATGAATGTACCACGTTTGTTTATCTATTCCACCCATTGATGGGCGTTTGGGTTGCTCCACCTCTTGGCTCTGTGAATAGTGCTGCTATGAATATTTGTGTACAGGTGTTTGAATACCTCTTTTCAATTCTTATGGCTCTATACCAAGGAGTGGAAGTGTGGGGTCATGTGGTAATTCGAAGATTAACTTGTTGAGGAGCTACCAAACTCTTATTCACAGCACATGCTCATTTACTTCTGTGCATATAATCCATCTTTTCTCTTTTAACATCTTTTTGAACTCAAGCAAAACAGAAACCTTTAGGTCACTTGGTCACCTTAAATCTTTTCAGTGTGGAGTAAAAGCCACAGCTGTTATTGATCCATTTGGAAAACCATTCTGCAGGCCTTGTAATATGGGAATTTGTTCATCCTGATTTGTAAATCACCCCAAACTCCAAGTCTGTCTCCACCAGGAGGACAGCTGTCATATTTGGGAAGGATTAAATAAAGTCCTCACTTAACGTGATGTGCTCTGGTCCTTTAAGGCTAGGACCTGAAGTTGGACATCTGCCCCCTCCCCTCACATTTGCTTAGAGCAGCAGGGGGGTTTTAAGTCAAAAGACCCAAGCTCCCAAGGCCACTGAAGTTGCTGAGATCATTGTGTTCTTGTGATGTCTCCCAGGTCACACTGTGTCCTCTTCTCATTCTGCTCTGTCACATATCTAGGGGCTGGGTCTCTGAGTCTTGAGAGATGGAAGAAGTTTGGCAGTGGACCTGGAGAGGAGGGGAGTTCCAGGCAGAGAGCACGGCCCATGGAAACACAGAGATTGTGAGGGGTGAGTGCGGGCAAGGACTCAAGAAGTGTATGAAGCATGCACAGCTTTCTCTGCGGGAAGTGGAACAGGCAAACCAAGCACAGTGGAGAGGAAGTAAGGTATTCCATATCAGACAGGGATGGTCTCTCTTAAAATATCTTTATGAGTTTTATATTTGAATTTTCATCCAAAGTTAAAAAGAGAGCTCCTTTACTCAGTCAAAAGAATAAAACCAAACCCAACAGACACCTCTGAACCCTAACGATTACCCAATTCATACACGTCTACAGAAATATGAGGTTTGACATTTTGGAAAATCATCCAAACCATTGTTTAAATGTTGAGAATATACTAGTTTTTACTCTGCCTTTCCTGGAGGTTTCCAAGTTTTCCAAAATGAATGAATGAGTGAAGAGAAGTCAGTTAGCCATTTCTTTGAATTGCTTATGTTAGAAAGACCTTGCCAGCCTTTAGTCTCCAGGTGACCCTTTACTGGGTGCAGGTGGCTATTGCTGCAAATGTTCTCTGCTTCCCTGAGTGTCCATCTGGGCTAGAGTTTCTTGCTGGACATAGATTCAAAAAGGAGTTCATTCTCTCTGACTTCAAGTCATGATGACTTCTCCATCTCCGCTCATTTACTGGGGAGACAACTTCCTCTTGGAACTGTATATTTTTTATTCTTAAACCATCACTGGGTTAGATTCTTACTTGCTCCCTCATGGCTTAAAAAGGGGCTGGTGGCTGAAGACGTCTTAGTTGACAGTCCAAGTAGATAATTTATGGCTCAGGCTAACTTGGACACAGTACAGTGGCAAATCAGTCTGACTTTTTTGACTGATATAATATTAGCCTTTTCTTCTTTACTACTTGGTCAACAGACCATCTTTGTTTGTACTGATACACTCTATGTTGTCTACTCTTCCATTTTACCCTTTTGTAATAAAGTCTTTGAAAATCTTGCTTCTACATTTTTCTCTTATGGAATTATGTTACTCAGGAGACCAGGAAATTTTAACAGTGTTTCTTTCAGGTATCACTTCTTTCCTCTATCACCTAAAAATAGGAGAGCCCATTTAGTTACTGTGTTTCCAGTAACTTAAATAGGTAGTGGCGTTATAGCAAAGGGGCTGAAGAGGAAGGAATCTTCTCTCAGATCCTCTGGAAGAGCCAAGGCAGTGGCCTGTGTGTTTTTTCCAAAGAGGTGCGAGGTTGAGCTAAGGCAGGAGCCACAACTGGAGACAAGATGGGGTGCCAGGCCACTAAGGAGCCACTGCTGAGCCCCCTGGAAGAAATTTAATGGTATCAATGATTGAATAAGCTGTATTCCTTCCTCAGCTATTTTCAAGGCGCAGTACTAGATGATGTAAGTGAAGTGTTGAGAACTGTCTAGGGTCATGTCCTGTATTATTACATGTTTACAAATGTAGTTAAGAGGTTGGTGGTGTGAATAGAGGAACACCACTCAAAGGAGAATGTGACTCCTAGACTACGTGTTTGAGCTCTTTTAAGCACTGCCAGGCCAGGCCCTCAGGTTTAGCCTGATTTGGATGGCAGACAGTCTCCTTTTATTTTAAGGGGGCCACAGATTCTGTTTTCCTTTCTGTGCTTTTTCCTGAAAGGGTGCCACAATGTTGCTGTACCTTTCCCCAAAGTGAGTCAGACGCGCGCTGACCATCAGAACACCAAAGTGGTGGTTCCCATAGCAACCAGAACTGCATGGCAGCAAACAATAAAAGACCAGCACTGTTCTCAACCCCAGCAGAGAACTGGGATCACTGGAGCAAAGCGAGGGCTTAGTGAAAATGCTGTGCCTTTCTGAAATCCGCATTCCTTTTCCAAACTGGAAGAGTTGTAGCTCCCTGTCTGAAGGCGTCTTCGCAAAGTGAACATGGGAGCAACTCAGACTTTCCGTAGAAGGACGCTCTTAAGTTTCCTCTTGTATGCTCCAGTATGGCTAGGGTGACGGTGTATGGTGGGCTCACAAACAAGACCCTTTTGTGGACTTTCAAAGTAAAGCCAGATGTTGGTTGCTGCTTCCACAGAGACTAAATGAGGTTTCAGGTAAATTAGATATATGCATGATTATAAAACTGCATGGTCCATTTCATTGAAATCTGCACTGGTCCAACCTTCAAATGTCGAGCTGAGCATTAATCTGGAAATATTTCCAACTTACGTAGAATCCTATTTGGGTGAAAGAATTAAAGGGGATTACCATTTTTTAGGATATTTACCTTCAGAACGAGGAGACAGAAGAACCCGTGTTCTTAGACATAGGACGAGAAAAGATTTTCTTGGTTCTGGGTAAGTGAGACACAGAAGACATTAACTAGGAGACAGAAAAGGAGAATTTCGGAGCTGATTCATTTGCAGGCACAAAGGGGAGACTGTAGAGCTTGGCGGTTAAGAGTACATACTCTGGAGTTAGGCAGATCTGAGGCTGTCTGTGACCTTGACACAGCCAAGCCTGGACTGACTGCCCTGAAGAGGGAAATGACAGTGATGCTAATAGTCCCCACTCGCTGAGCATTTCCTGAATGACAGGCACTGCACGTTTTATCCTCACTGAATCCTCAAAACAACTTCACGAGGTGAGTACTGTTACTGCCTGATGACAAGTAAGAAAACTGAGGTAGGAAGAGTTTAAGGAAGTTGTCCAAGTAACTCGTGGAATTGGCCTGTGGATTCAGCAGTGACTACGGTGTCTGATACACATGCACTCGTAGATGATATCTATGATGGGAATGGGTACAGTAGTCCCCCCTATTTGCTGGGGATACATTCCAAGACCCCCCAGTGGAGGCCTGAAACCATATATTATTCAGAATGCTATATATTCTATGTTTTCCCCTTTGCATACATACTTATGGTAAGAGAGTACCAACAATAACTAATAGAACAATTATAACAATATGCTGTGATAAAGTTATGTGAATATGGTGATTCTATTTCTCTCTCTCTCAAAATATCTTATTGGACTGTACTCACCTTCTTCTTCTGATATATTGCTGGAACCATTCCAGAAACAACATGACTAAAGTCACTCTTTCTTATTATATTGCCAGATATGCCAGGTAATTGTTGGTTTTGTTTTTGAAAGCACATGGGTTCTTCACTCTGGGCACTGGCTGTACCATGTGCCCTGCAGCACGGCCACGTAAGAACCAGAGCTCATCTGTCCTTCTGTGTTTTATGCCCTTTTTTCACTTTCATGAGCATGGGTTCCGTTGGGCATCGTGCACTCGAAGAGCCTGGTTTCATCCCAGCTGAAGGCTTGCTTTGGGTGGTATCCGTTCTCCTTAATTACCTCTTCAACTCTGCCAGAAATGTAGCAGCAGTTTCTTCACTGGCAAATAAAACCTTTCCAGTAATTTTCATAACTGTCCCATCCAAACCGATTCCTGAGGCTGTGGGCCCAGCTTTAGTTGCAATGAGTGGCTGGAGGTCACTCGTTGCAGGGGACCCTTTCCCAAAATCTTGATTTTTGTCACAAGACATCATCATCAGTCAGAGCCTATTTTTTGTTCACATCTGCGTCCCCCAAATTTAATGCTTATTCCATCTTAACTGGCGCTTAGCACCTACTGGGGCCGTAAAGTTTGCAGTTTAAGATGCGGCAGCGAAACTACCAGGAATTTCTTTTTCACCCCGCGCAGTTCCACAGGTGGAAGACTCACTCTGACTGCAGATCTCAGCAACCTCAGCCTGTGATTTTCGTCTTTCCTTATTAAGTAGAGAACTTTCACCTGTCCTCTCAGGGAAGCCATTTGCGGGTTTTCTCCGGCATATCCAAATGGCCAGCATCATTATCTTGTACTTGGGAGTCATTATTAAGTAAAATGAAGGTGACTTGGACATAAGCCACGTGACACCTCGGCAATCAATCCAATACCTAAGATGGCCACTAAGCGACTAGTAAGCGAGTGTGAAGACGCCGGACAAAGGGATGAGCCACGTCCCCGGTGGGATGGAGCAGGACATCACAAGATTTCATCAGACTATTCAGAAGGGCACGAGATTTAAAACTTATGAGTTATTTATTTCTGGAATTTTCCACTTAATATTTTTGAGCCCAGGTTGACCACAGGTAACAGAAACCACAGAAAGGGAAACGGTGAATAAAGAGGGACGACTGCATTTGTATAATGTGTATCGTTTAAAACTGTCTTCTGTTTCATTATGAAATGAACTGTGAAAAACACTTTTTCTCCAGCTCTCTCAAGGTATGATTGGTATACAAAAATACTGGACATAATTATGTATACACTGGTGATTTTGGGTACATGTATATACTTGTGTTGCCATCCCCACAGCCAAGTAGGAAACATATCTATCACCTCCAATATTTACTCTCTTTTGTCCCTATGTTGGGGTTTTCTTTTGGCTTTGTTTTGGGGCAGGAGGATTGGTGGTAAAAGTAATTGACATGAAATCTACTGCTCAATAAAATTCTTAGTACATTAACATTATAATTATTATAACATTGTATTATAATTCCTTATTAACTATAGGCATTATGTTGCACAGCAGATCTCTGGAACTTACTCCTCTTCTATAACTTTATACCCATTTTCAAATGTCAAATTTTAAATCCCAGAAATTGATCTTTATCAGAAACAAGCAATAGGCCCTCAAAGGAAAGGTTTTCTTACGCTACTTTTCTCTACCAGGAGTCACTACTAAATGTCAAGGGGCAGTTTTCCTTTTAAAAAGCAGTTTTTATGCTGCTCTAAGATTGGTCATCTCACACCCAAACTTTTTATTCTTTTAAAAATGTCTTTGAGAGAACATTTCATGGCTGGTTTATACACACTTACTTTCTCATCAACGTGGGGAGAGTATAGAGTGAAATTTCCTTATGGAGAATTTTTTCCAGTGAAAGAAAAACCTAAAAATACATCTGAACAATCCAAACATCCAAAAGAAAATATTAAGGGCCCCATATTTATACACATACAGAAATATGTACACTTTCCTGCAGGTTGGACAACAGCCCGGCTCTGACAGTTTCAGCCATGATGGGGGAAAAAATGCATACGGAGCCGCGATTTTGCGAAAACTCTCATAAGCCTATTGTTTCATGCCAGATACCATACAAGAGGCTTGATTGGGAAAGAATTCCTAATAATGCCAGTGCCATTAAGAAATAGGTTTAAAGGCCTCACAGTGAAATAAGGGCCAAAACAGATAATATGGACCTACTACAGAAATAAATAATCATCTGCCCTTCATACTGTGGTGATGGTCCATGAAATCTTGGTTGATTTTTCTGGCAATGAGGATGAATGTGCACTGACCCCTTCACATGGCCCTGTGTGGACCACTTCTTGGTGCGGGTTCAGGAATTTATGGACAGTGGGTGGGGTTTGATCATAGCTCGGAACAGGAATCGGGCCTGGCTTGTGGGTCCAAACCCTGCCCTGGACATGCTGACAAGGGGCTGTCACCACATGAGTCACCACAGGAAACTGACGGCTTTCCCACAACTTATTTCCAGGATTCCATCAGATGCTTTGTTCACCTTCACTGGACTTAGCATTTCTCCAAAGATAGCGCTTGTGAAGGCCGCATTGGGACACCAGCATTTGCTCTGAGTTTGGTGTCTCTGAGTGACAGGTTAGTGAACATTCTGAATATCATCCTGCGTGATTGCATATACAGCATAACCTGTCAGTGCTACATACCTATCATGAGTCTGAAAGCATATTAGAGCTTTAAGAGATTGATGCAAAAATTAGACATTCAGAACTTAGTGTCTAAAAGTGGCCTTGCTCAGTTCACTTAGATATGAGACGTTAAATTTTTTGCTTTGCAGATGAATCTCTTTCCAGAGTTTCCAGCTCAATGTTGGTAAATGATTTTTACATGAAGGCAGAGGCTTTCCCTGTCAAAGAAATGATTTAAATGAACCTCCTCCGACTATAGGATATACCTGCTTAAGCCAATCACTGAGTCTAGGGAGAATCTAGACATCGTAGCATTTTCAAAGTATACGTTTAGACATCACAGTTTTGAAAACCTTCCAATACGTTGGCCAAGTGCCTTTCCTTACCACCTTTTAATATTTGAACAGATTTAAGGGAAATCTAATCCATATGTTTCTGACTCATTTACACTTGAATCATAGATATATTATTTTCTAAGAGCCCTTTCATATCCAACAGCTTTTTGTCGCTTGCAAAATATATATTTTTAGACCTTTTCCCTTAAAAACAAAAAGTCATCTTTGAGTAAACGAGCATAAAAAATAGGTACATTTCAAGTTCAAAGTTCCTTTTCTTGAGTGCATCTTAATCTTGGCAACATATACTCCTTACGTGTTCCCTATTTGTTATGTTAACTTCAGAAGCATTTGAAAAATGAAAAAGATTTTTCCTTCTTCTACTATATAATTGTTAACTTTAGTACCGTGGTTGTTCCTGTTAATTCATTTCACACACTGAATATCCTCTGGAGACTTCAATTTTTCAAGTATCTTTAAGCTTAGGTCATTTGGGGCTTAAGGAGGAAAAGAACTGGGGTAGGGGCAATTTTGCTTTTTTTGGAATGTGAATAATTTTTCAGCAAATAATTTCTTTAAAGGCATATGCACTGTGTGACTCATGCCCAGCTCTGAATTATTTTCCTTCATTTTGAAAACAAATAAATAAAATTCCAGACAGCGCGATCAGTCTGGGAAAATGTTCCAAGGATGCCAGCAGGCATTAATGCAGACCTTGGATTTAAGGTGACTTGAATCAGAATCTGCTGTTTCCAATGCATTCGTGAACACAGAGGAATGAGAGGCTGGGAACTTCAGAAACACAGAATTACCTATTATGACAGCCAAAAGCTTTTTTTTTTAGCAAATATTATTTTTTCACTTTCTCCTAAAAGTTCATCTTGTTTAATTCATTTCAGTAATGGCCATCTATGTGTGCTATTTCTCACGGAAAAGACTTCTACTAATTGCTTCCACATGTTGGTACCCATGCGGATGCAGAGTTGTCTTTGCCGTGAACCACCCAGTTATTTACTCTGACGTGACATTCAATGTGTCCTGTCTTTTCCTTACAGTTATTTCACAACTTCATTCCCTTGGTGTAGTACAATTGCTCTCAGATTTATAGATCTATTTGAGCAGTAAAATTGAACCCAAGAATCTTCCAAAGAATAATTACTACTGGCCCCGTGAGGTATTTCATGCACCTGTGTGCGATCTGGTACCCTATCGTCCACAGCATGTTCAGTGTGAGGTGTAATTAACATGTGGCAAGCATGTCCAGGCTCCATGAAGCTATTTAACTCAAGATTTTAAAATTCACTTTTCATTAAAAAAGAATCGATAAGTATATCCTCGAAGGTGATTTTGGTTAGGTTTATCAGGGTTTATTAGAGGATAAGATAGCTCAGACAATGTTTACGTGATAAATGCATGGCAGTATTACAGAATATAAATCTGCAACCATTGAAGGCACATGCAAAGTGAATGGCATGATCTAAGGAATGGTTGGGGTGAGTGGCCTTATCTTTCCAGCCAAGTGGTTTATTGGTCCCACCCCAGGAGCCATTTCATCAGCCTCTGCACTTGACTGACAGCATCTCAGGACTTTACTTTCTGTCTCCCACTTCCTTGCCACTTACTCAAGTGCCCTCTCTCACCTTCCTATTGCATTTAAGACATCCTATCCCCTCCCGCAGCTCCAACCAACATGTATGGAGACGTCAGCGTGGGGTTTCTCCTCTCATTCATATAGAGGAAAGGGAGCCAACATTTTTGAAGAACTCACAGCAATTAAGAAGACATTTGCTCTCAATTTTCATGATTGATTCAAATTAGAGAACACAGGAAACTTTCAGGGATGAGTGAAATCCTAGGATCATTATACCTTGCACACTTAAAAATGCTTTGGAGAATCAACTGCTCATTGCTAACCTGCACGGTGTAACTCACCTCTACAGGTTTGATATTTCAAGGAGACACATGCAAAATATACTTTAGTAGCCACAGAGCTTAAATGTGAATAGCATATGCCAAAGAAACAAACACTAATATAAGCAGTGCCAGTAATTGCCAATTCTGTAACTAAGCCCATGTTTTAAACCCTGCTCTTGCCTTAGAAATAAAAAAAAAAATACTGCTTTGATTCCTACTCCAAGCCAGGGAAGCAGAACACACGATCTGGCAGGACCGGACAGCGCAGAGCAAGTCTCCGGGCAAAGGCCAACCCCTGGCGTTAACATTCCAGAGGTTTGTTTCTTCAGGACCCACAGTCCAATGTTCAGAGGATTTATGTTCTGAAATCCAGACTCTGCCATTGTCTTGGTGTACAGCCTAGGGCATATCACTTGGATACCAAAGGGTTGTGAAAAAGAAATATGTTGATCTGAATGGTGTAAGTAAATGAGAAAATCTGAATGAAATTTTCTTTAACATCTATCTGTGGAAAAATAAAATGAACATTACAATGAAATAAATGTGTTTACAAAAGGAGGCATTTGCAAAATTAGACCTTATGGTTTAAAAGTAGAACACACACACACAAAAGATAAGCTGACTGTTGCTTAGATGGACAAAGTTAATTTCTGTTCATGTGAAAGTTCCTGTTGATGTTCCCCACTCCCACATACAGTGGGTCTTTGATGAGGAATTGATGGATAACGGTCCAGAGTCAAAGCTCATGAAGTGGAAAGTTCAGAGACACAACCTCACCCTTGGGGAGGTGAGCACTCTAGGGTAACTCTTATCACCTCCTGTGAGGGCTGCCCCGTGCACACCCACTATGAGAGACGTGGTTACAGGGTTTGGTCCCGACGGGAAAGAACGCGCTCCTGATGTTGACTCTCATGGACTAGCAAACCAGTCCTCCTGGCGCCGTTTGAATAGAGTTACAAATAGAGTTTGAATCCCCAAAACATAACGAATCTGAGAGTGGAGAAGCAGTGCTCTATAACAGAGAAAGAAGAAGGGGGGCGGGATTTAGGGGTGAAAAGCTCTACTTGAGGTTGCTTCTTAATGTACGACCTTAGACTAGTTACTAAAATTCACTGAGTTTTGGATTCCTTAGTTTTAAAATGGTAATACTATCATCGTCCTGTGGAGGATTAAAGTCCTCTGTGTGTAAATAAGGCACTGTATATTATCAAGCATTACTGTGACTTACTCATTTTTCAACAAATATTCAGTGAGAATCTCTTATAAACCAAGCAAGCATTATTAAGATACTTTCACAGATAAGATGTGTAGGTCCCAAATTTGAAAGAACTGAAAGGCAGTCTAGTGGGGAGTTTAAGTGAGAAAATAGACGATTTCAATAAAATAGAATACAAAAGTTACAAAAAACATTAGCTAGTATACTTAGGGTGGGAACTGTCCTTGCTTAGAAAAAATACCTTGAAGGTGAGGAGAGGAAAGGGATGTGAGTTAGCAGAGGCCTGTGCATTTCATGGGTATTTCTTCTGAGCCTACTCTGACGTGCTAGATGCTCTTGACTCCAGGGGTCCATCAGTAAACAAAGCCCAAGCCTTGCTCCCTTGGAGCTTACAGTCTAGTGAGGGGAGATGACAGCTGTAGAGAACAACTTAGAGGGCAAATATGATGGAGGTGCAGTTCATGAAGGGTGGTCAGAGTAGGACTCATTGAGAAAGAGACAGTTTGAGAAAAGACTTGCTGGAGGTAAGGCAGTTAGCTATGTGGCTCTTTGGGAAACAGCAAGCCAGGAAGAGGGAGCAGCCAGCACAGCGACCTAAGGAGGAAGCATGTCTGCATTTCCTAAGAACAAAAAGAAGACCTGGGTCAGTGTGGGGGGCGGGGCGGGAATGCCTTGGAGAGTAGTGGGAAGTGAGGGCTGAGAGGTCCTGGAGCCCCTGTAGGTCCTTCCTGGACTATCAGGGCCCTGGAAGGATTCTGCTGAGTGAGGTTTTGAGTACATGGAACCATGACTTATATTTGGAAAGGTTAACTCTGATTAGCAAATCATTCCTTTAAAATAAAAGCAAGGAACTGGGATTTCAGAGGGGAAAGGAGGGCAATGAGAAGAGGGTAGGGCGAGGGAAGGCAGGCAGGCTCCGTGAAGGGAGGGTGAGACAGCTGAGAAAAGCGAGAAATTCCCAGCAAAGGGATGGGTGCCAAAGGACTTTTAGTCCTGGGCTTTTTGATATTTGTTTGTACAGGTTGTTTCTGTTGCTGAGATATACGTTTCTAACTTCTCCAATTCTGCACCACATTCATATGTTCTCATATGCCCCATCCTTCTATGGTCAGTTAGTGAGGAATAAACCATGATGCCCTGTCCTATGATCCCTCCCTCCACTATTGCCAATGCATGGGGAAGAGTGGTCTGGGGTTGCAGGAGATAAATAGCAGTGGAGCTAAGAGTGGAACAGAGAGGGGTGGCCTGAGAAGAAGGGGAGGTGGCCCTCTGACAGATATTATAATAACTACAACTCATCAAAGTCTCAGAGGTCACGGGAGCACCACACAAGGGTCATCTACCAGTCAGGAAGGGCATCTGCTAAGAAGTGGCTTCTAAGTGCACACCTAAGAAAAGATAGGCTGGGGGTTGGGGCATGAGGCTGTGGGGCCCAGGTGGAAGGGCCGGCCCACATACTCAGGCCTGGATATGATCACAAACATGGCATCGAGGGTCCCATGGTGGTCCAGGGTATAGCTGGGAATACGGAGTGAGGGGAAGTAACAGGAGAGATGACATGAATTCCTCAAACGAAGCTCTTGGGTTCATACTTAATCCTCATGGTCAAATGGAGATACCAACAAGACTAAGCAGGGGGTTGACAATCATTTAGAAAGCTTGCTTTGGCTAAAAGCAGTGTATTATTGAAGTCTGAGGTCAACAGAAGGAGCATGGACTTCAAAAGGCAACTCAGCATTATTCTACCCGGCTCATGGGGGAGGCCAGGCCACCACTAACTAAAACCTACATTTTTAAGCTACTCTTAATTCTGATCATTATAAAATAGAGTAAGGCAGACAATATTGCATGAGTTATTTTAACAGCAAAAAGGCTTGAAAAACTGTTGAGTGCTTCCTCACTGCACCACCATCTATGACTAAAAGAATAGTCTAGTTCCAGTTTTCACCACTTTAATAATCTTTAATACTGCTATTTATACTCATAAATTATCAGGTATGTGCTAGGCAATAATAAATGGAAATTATTCAATCTATTCTCAGTCATCTTTGGGAGTGAGACAAATTAATTAAATTCTCAATACAGTCTTGAGACATCTTGAATAAGTTGCTATTTTCACTAGGTGACACATTTTCTTTCATTTCAAATAAAATATTGTATCAAAGCAGTCATTCTTTTGAATCAATTCAAAACCTGTTCCTGGACCACTCAGTTTCTTTAAAAGCCTACCAGCCTCACTTTAACTATGTCTTTAACTATGGCACCTGGAAGGAGCTACGGGAGGGTTGGTTTCAGTGGACAGAAAGAAAAGGAACAGGACAGAAAGATAACTTGAGGTATGGATTGGGAAAAGCTCAAGTGGCAAAAGAGGTACATTAATCTGCAAAGGGAATTCTTCTCCGGGCAGAGGTAGAATTCAATTGGGCTCAAGCTGGGGGGAACAGTTGTTCTGTGATCATCATTATATCAGATTGTAGGGTTATTCTTCACAGGTCGTACATTTATTTTCCACTGGAAAAAGATATTTATTCCACTAGCTGCTCCATCGGACATGACTAACAAATAATGAATGGGAACAATAACTCCATTTGGTACAATTTATTTCAGTGGGTCAAGGCACATTTTTATTGCGTGCGGTCGAGGACCTTGTGTTTGGAGCATGTTCGTGGGTCTATTTATCAGGACACAGGTACTGATATTGGCGGAAAAGGGGGCCCAACAGGAACTAATCAATTCCCACCTGGTGGTTTCTCCCAGGTTCCTCAACGGCCAACGCACAGGCTGCATTCAACAGTCTAAAAGCCCAGGAAACCGCAAGCCAGTAAAGCCTGCTTTCCTCCTGCAGTTTTATATCCTGTAGAAGGACAGATTTCCCTGGTCCGGGGCTCGCTTGACATTCGGTGGTGAGGAGGAGGTGGGGCCGGCACTGGCCTTCAGAGAAGGCCTGGCGCTGTTGACTGTTGAGCCAGCTGTCCGGCATCACATTACTTGCAAAACAAGCCTTCATTTTTTACTCCGCTAAGGCTGGAGGGCGGTAATTCCTGGGATCATTACCCTTGTCTGTAAAATATAGGAATGTGAGAATGTGCTGGAATAGGTTTCAAAGCCGGTGGACTTTGTGGTCTTGATATCTACTTGGGTGCCCAGCTTTTCATTTTATAAAACCGTTGCCTGTGCGTTTTGTGGGCATCGTGCTGGATAAGCACTTTTCTGCTGCCAAGACTCAGAGGACCTGAAGTGACCGACCAGACAGTTATACGGCCTGTCATGAAAACTCCGATTACATAGACATATTTCTAGGCTATATGTTGTGAAATGAAAAAAAAAAAAGGTTATAAATATGTATATAAATGTATATGTCTTTTATATGTAACGTTCATAGGGGGAAATCTGGAAAAGCTGCACAACAGCGATGTTACAAATAGTTCCTTCTGCATTGCGGGGTCTGGGTTTGCTTTTTGTGTATTTATTGCCTGTACTTTCTCCTGTTTTAAGAGAGCAGATGCTGGGCTTGGGTTCTGCCTCCAGCACTCGATAGCTGGGCGATTTTGGATGTTATTTAACTTCTCTAAATTTCAAATGTCCGTTTGTACAAATGGAAATAATAATAGTATCCACTATTAAATGAAAATAAATGAGGTTAGTTAGATATATAACAAGCTCAGATCAGTTTCTGGTTCACAGTAAGCTCTCAATCAATGTTAGTTATTAGTCATACAGTACTATTATGTTCGTGCTGTTGCTATTACTGATGCATATATATAAATATATATTTAGTCCTAGAGCCCTTTCCTGAGGCCTGTGATTACCTGCCCGTGTGCGTGTGTTGTCAGAAACCCTATGGGCCAGGTTGTCTTCATTGCACTTCCCAATAACAGTGGGATTTGTGGGTTCCAAGTCCATCCACACTATTCACAAAAATGGCTTGGTCCATACTTAATCAAAGAAAATTGTTATCTTCATGATTTTGCCTTAACTAAAAAGAAAATAATGTGCAGACCCTGGCTGTTCACTGAGATCCTTTAAGATCCTAAATTGCCAGGTTGCTTGAGTACCACTCCCTGGCAGCTCGACTGAGAACTCCAGGAGAGAATTCCAGAGTGAACGTCTCAGGGCTATGACCAAATCCCTCGTCTTTCTGAAACAAGGAGAAATAGCCTCTAGTGCATGTTTCTTTCAATCTTAAAGACCCTGAAAAAAATTAGGCAACAGGTGTGAATTGCATACTTAGAAACTACGGTTTGTTAGGATTCTGGGAAGGCTTACACTTTCCCATGCATCAAAGCAGCGACACCTGGAAAAGGCTGTTGAAACTTTGGGCTGGCCTCTAGGTGTTTTGACTTTCTCCACGAGGTTTGAGATATTTTACCTGAATCTCCTCTCTGTAGCGGTATGTACGGAGCTCTGTGCATTTTTATAAGGAGAACTGATCTTATGTGGGAGCATCTGCCTACTGATGAGATCCCCAAACAAAGGATCATGTCTTCCAAGAATTAGTCACCCCACCCACCTGCCAGGAGATTGCCCTCGAACCTCCAACTGGGTCTGAAAATCCCCCAGAAGAGTTATTTCCCTAGATTGGGCATTGTCTCTAGAAAACTCACATTTAAAAAAAAAATTATTTATTTTTAGAGAGAATGGAAGGGAGGGACAGAGAGGGAGAGAAACATCAAGGTGTGGTCGCCTCTCCTGTTCTCCCTCCTGGGGACCTGGCTCACAACCCAGGCATGTGCCCTGACTGGAAATTGAACTGGAGACCCTTGGGTTCACAGGTTGGCACTCAATCCACTGAGCCACCAGCCAGGACTAGAAAACTCACATTTTGATGACAATGGATTAGGATTCTGGCTAGAGGAGCACTCTCAGCCTGCTCCTTCTTCTGGACCGGGGTAAGCTTACTAGATGGGCACCTCCTATCTGTATAACACTTAGTGGTCTCCAAAATGCTTTTAGCAGGTTGACCGACCCCTGCACATATTGGCAGATGCAGAGATGGTAAGGAGATAATTGCAGGCATGGCTGATTAGGCCAAGTAAGTGCAGGAAGAGAGGACAACATTCTCAGGCTGGGTCTTAGACCTGAACGTGTATGGGTAGGCAGTGGTGGCAGGTAAGGTAGAAGAAAGAGTAAGCCAGGAAGTGCAGCGAGAGTAGTGCCCCAAAGGGGGTGGAAAAACAAAGCTCGTCCAAGCTTACTTCCCTATGTTTGTCTTAGGTTAATTCTGTCCTATAATTATAGTAGCACCCAGAACCTGAGAAAGCATCCTGTCCTGTAGTCCTTGATGTATTGGATGCATCAAGAAAGGCCTGGAGCCCTGTTTGGGTGGCTCAGTTGGTTGGAGCATTGTCCCATACACCAAAAGGTTGTGGGTTTGATCCCCAGTCCAGGCACATACATAGGTGGCGGGTTGCAGGTTTGATCCCCAGTCAGGGCGTGTACCTTGGGTTCGATTTCTGATTGGGGTGCATAAGGGAAGCAAACAATCAATGTTTCTCTCTCTTTCTCCCTTCCTCTCTCTCTGAAATCAATAAACATATCCTCAAGTGAGGATTAAAAAAAAAAGAAAGAAAAAGGCCAGGAGAGCTAGTAAAACTGCAGTTCTCCCAGCCCACTTCTAGATATTGTGAGGGGCCTGTCAGAGTGAGGGTCTGAAATCTGCATTCTAACAAGCATGGTGGAACTTACGTTGTAGGTTGTCTGTGAAGCACACTTTGAACAACCCTTCTAATTTTAATCATCTCATTTTACGAATGAAGAGATGAAAGCCCAGAGAGGTCACGTGACTTACTCTATGCTGCATTGATGATTTGGAGATAGCCTGGGCTAGAACCTAGGTATCACTTCTTCACAAACCTACTGTGTGCTAGAGACTTTTCTAATTTTAGGCCAGGCTGCCCCTCTTTAAAAGTAATAGCTTCCATTTTCTAGAATGTGTAGTCTCTTTCTGCCACCTGGACAGTCCTGGGAATCCCTTGCATATGTAGTAAGTCAGAAATCTGTGTTCAACAAAATATGGCAGAACTGAGATTCGATAGGAACAATTGGCCATACGGCTACAGACTGTGTAACTACAGGTTCCCTTGCCTCAAGCCTGCACACTCAGTGCCACACAAACAGGAGGTCCAGGTCCATAATGCTCTGGAATTCAGGCTCACAGACCCCATCCAGAACCAGGTAAGGGCAGGATAACAACAGCACAACCATGAGAACAAGGGTGCACAGAGGGCTCTTTCTCCTGGACAAGCTCGGCTGCCATGGAGGTGGGTAGAGATGCCAGGTCCAAATGGAACAACCTATGCAGCATCCCCCCTCACAGCACCATCACCCAGAGCAGAAACTCCGTCTCTCGCTTCTCTCTGGGACAAATGTTTATGTAAGATGGCTCTATACATCTTCTTTTTAAAAACCAAACTATGGTAGAAAACTCCACGTTCTTTAGGTGAGGCCACCTGTAATAATTTAGATGATCTCACCTATTGTGCAATTCCCCCAAGCTTCCCAGTCAGAGTGACTTCCCCTCAGGTTGGCCAGTGGTGGACCCTGGCTCCACTGATGGCACAGAAGACTGCACAGCCTGAGCTGTTCCATGGGAAAAGCCCTGAAGTCCACTGCGAGGACCGGACACGAGGTCCAAAGACTGAGGAAGAGTACTCCTGCTTGCTCTTTGACTGAGAGGTCTGAAGGTACAGTTGGGTGACTTGTCAGGTCCTGGGATCCTGAGCTCCCAAAGTGGACATCATTCAATCCTTTTCATTCTTAAATCCTTAGATTTGACTCAGACAAAGTCAGGTTGTGGGAGATGGGTCAGAAGCTTCATTCTTTATCTCTAGGGCTCTCTTGATGGAAAACCCACATCAATGATTATACCAATTAGAAAGTAGCATAATAAAACTAAATGGATTTTTAAAAACATTTTATAGGGAGAAACTTGTTCTAACAAAAAATCAAGCAGTTACAGAAAGTAGTCCAACATGAGGTCAGCCTCTCTCTCTCTCTCTCTCTCTCTCACACACACACACACACACACACACACCCCACACAAATATATAGAGAATTGGCATAACATCAGAAGTAAAACAAATAAAAAAACTGGATAAAAACCAAGTCCAGAGCAACTGAATTTTGATTTAAAAGTTAAAAGATATTAAAAGATGTTGTAAAAACACAGAGTGAATGTTTCTGTCTGCAGATTTTGGCTACCAGTCTTATCATTCTGAACTTTGCCAGGTAGGTCTGTAGAAGTAAAAACTAAGCTCCCAACCTTGCTTTTCCTCACTCTTTGCCCTTGCTTATTAAAAATGTTTTACAAATATTGAGAGACTGCTTTGCTCAGAGAGATTTAACCGTAAAGCAAGACTTTATGATAGAACAGTTAGGTATCCAGACCATGAAGTGTAGCCAAGTCCCCATTCCTCCATCCATCGCTCCGTGCATTAATGCATCTTTTCATTCTCGTGAGTGGATTTGTTCACCTACGCAGATGTAGATGCTGAATTCCACTCTGAAATGATGGCCCCTTCTACATTATTGACTGTCTCTGTTAATGGCATTATTGTCCCCCACTTCTCTCGTTCCCTCACTAGCCACCCCTTCCCTACCACCACGACAAGCATTCTTAAAAATCTAAGTGGTGACTAAATTACCTCCTCCCAACCCTGATTAGGGAGTCTCTCATTTCTCACTGAATTCCCCACATGAGGCAGGTGTTTAATACAAGTGGAATGAATGAGTAGATGAATGAACGATTCGTCCCATAATCTCTCACATCTATATCCACTTTCTAACACCAGGGTCATGACTCGGGTCTGTAACCCCTCTGAGTAGACCATTGAATTCACTTCCTGCCCCTGTCCCCTTCCTGTCCTCTCTCCACCTCCTTCCACTCCCTGCAGCAGCCCCTCAAACACTGTTGTGACCTCGCCACTCCTCCGGAAGTCCGGAGTCCTGAACCTGGCACAGTTTGGCTCCAGTGTATCTTTTCAGTCCAATTTCCTGCTACATCTGATCCTGAAATCTCTGCTTTAGCCAATCTAGACCATGGAAATGGCCTTGCCGGTTTCTGATCCCTTCTGTGTCTAGACTGTTCCCCTCTCTATGCCGGTGTTCACCCCATTTCATTTTCTTCAAATTCTACCTGCTTTGAAAGCTCATTTGTACAGTCTTAATATTTCCTCTTTCCCCTCAGTGTAAATTTTACTGACAGTATTCTTCACATTCTTTTTTACATTTTGGATATTCGTAACCATATCTTATCTTCCTCTACTTGGGAGAATATGTGTCTCATATATCTTTCCACCACAGTGGCTAGAAGGTGCCTTACATATCTCAGTCACCCAATAAATGATTTCAATTGAACTGAACTGAACACAGAAACACAAAATAGATCCTCATCCTTAAAAGAACTGAGGAGAAAAGTACGTGCAAGAGCCTGATAGAGTGAGAGTCATCAGTTTTTGCCCTGGAGATATTTTACCGGATTTATAAGCATGATTTGTATCATGTACTGTCAATGTCTGTTACATGCCTGACACCGAGAGTATAGGGCTCTGTCTGCTCTGATACCCCTGGCCCAACCAGGTCATGAACAATAACACACACATACAGTTTGGCATCTTCAGTTGATAGAGGACTCAGAGGCATCCTCTAAATCCCTCATGTCAAACATGAAGAAGTTGAGTGAAGTGTAAGGATGTGAATAATGCCCTTGTACCTTTATTTTGTGCCAGAATGTGGTGCTCAATGCTTTACATGCAATTCACCTTGCATCCGTATCACCCCGTGAAGCAGGCACGGTTATTAGTGGGTATTTCATAGGGTGGTGAACTGAGCCTTGGAGACGGTGAGTAACTTGCCCAGGTTGAAGAAAGCAGCAGAGTCAGGGTTCCAATCCGTGTCGTCCGACCCAACCACACTCTTTATGATGTAGGCAGAGCCGTGTTTGCAGTGTCTGAGCTTTCAATGAGTCAGAAATGGGTCTGAGATGACAACTCCAACTTTCCGACATCTCTTCCGTGCCTCCCTCAGCCATCACTTTCGCTCAGACTTTGCTGGTAAATATGTCAAGTTTGCAAGTGCTTAGGAAATGCAAATTAACATCTTCTACAATTTGCTTCACGTCACTGGGTGGTGGAGTACTCCATTATCTGTTCTAATGTCTTTGGTGCTTTTCAACATGTTTGAAACTTTCTATAACTTAAAAAGGTCTACGGCTTAAAAAAAAACAAAATAAATTAGGATTTATTATTCTCTAACACTAGAGAATCATTCTCCAACACTAGACAATCATTCTCCAGGGAAAGGACCATGTCAAAAGCTCCTTGGCAGGCTTTATATCATCAAAAATAATTTTTTCAAGCTCATTTCCTACTGGGGCTCATCTAACAACACAATTTTACATTTTGGTAATGAATTGTCAGAAAAAAAAAACTGTGTCCAAAAGAAGGGGGAAATCAGCATGTTTTTGAAATCTGGGGGTGAGGTGGGCTAGGGTGGGGGGTGGGGATCTGATTCCTCTCACAGGCATAAGCTGCCCTCTGCTGCCCTCTGCTGTAGAAAAAGCACCTTTACAACCCATTGTCTGAGTCAACAGCTTGACTCTCCTCTCTGAGGTGCCTCATAAAATAAGATTTTAAATTGTTAAGCACAACATTTATCCTCATTGTGTGATAAGGTATTGCCTTGGATCTTAAAAGCAGAGTCTGGAGATTCAGATTGGTGAGTTAAGTTAGTGATATTATTTTCCTGTGTGCTTTAAAAATAACCCTTTTTACTTGATGATGATTCCTTGAAAGGCCCAATCTCACGGAGTGGCAGGTCAGAGCCCCTGGCCCAGCGGGTCTTTTACTCTCCTGTGAGAAGAAAGTGTCAACTGATGGGACAAGTTCCCCTCAGAGGACTGTGACCTGGATTAAATGATACTGGCCAAGCCCCCAAGCACAAAGGCAGGCACATAGAGATTGTTCAGCCAATAGGAGTTTTCCTTATTATCTTCATCTTCATCACGATCAGATGGAGAAGAGTGCCTTCTCTGTCAGGGCTGCCATAACAAAATAGCACAGACAGAGCGGCGGCTTGAACAACACGTGTACTTTTTTTGTGTTCTGGAGGCTGGAAGTCCAAGACCAAGGTGCAGTCAGGGTTAGATCCTGTACAGGCCTCTCTTCCTGGCTGCGTCCCCACATAGCCTTTTCTCCATGTGCTCCTGAAGACAGAGAGCTCTGGTTTCTCTTTCTCTTCTGGTAAGGTCATCAATCCTATTGGCTTAGGTCCCAGCTTTATGACTTCATTTAACCTTACTAACCCCCATGAAGGCCCTATCTCTAAATGCTGTCACTTTGGGGGGACACAGTTCAGTCCATAACAAGGATGAGAGTAAAATTATCCCCTGGCACATGTTGGCGTGCACAGATAGGCAGATTGACTGCCCTTCCACCATTAGGTCTGCGACAGTCTGAAGTGAGCATTCAGGTGTGATACAGTGACCTGGAAGCAATTAGTCCACAGGTACCTTCTAGCAGGGAATCCACAGGGCTGGCCTCCCACATTTCAGGAAGACGTTCAATGATGGCTGAAAACAACTCATATTTAATACCAAAAGAAGTTGGATAAGACTTAGCTTAAGCTAAAAATTCAAGAAGAAAACCCAAGTCCTCAAATCCATATGATTAATGGAAGTTTCTTTTTTCTTTTTCAGTGATTTCATCTCACATCCTAAAGTCAGAACTGTTAGTGCTGGTAAAACAGAAACAATCAGCCTGTGCTTGTTGACACCAACATTCCAGGAGAATCAAAGCAACTCTTGGTCCTTGGAGGGAGGTCACTTTGTACTGGCAGTAAACGTTGTTTTATGCTCCCAGGACTGTTCTTTGGCCTCCCAAATTGCTATTTCATTCTCACGTCATTTAAGATCCAAGACACTGTTTGGCATAGGTAGTAACTACAGTAGAAACACTGCAAGTGCTAAGATCTTTGCGGACCTAGTTAAAAAAAATTTCTTTGGTCAGAACAGCTTTCACCAGACCCACCACCACATGTCTTTTCAAAGAACAATTCGGGAAAACTGGATAATGCATCAACAACCTTCCTATTTTGCTTGCTGAGGCTTAAATTTTTCTTGCAGTTGGGGGTTAAAAAGTCAAGTAGGGAAAGAGAACCTACTAATACAGAGAAGAAGACAATGAATCTATATATTTAAAACAATAGGCATCTGGCCTTCTCCCTCCTCCTTCCCTTACTTTGGAAAATATTTCTTCCTTTGACAAGTCAAGGCTTTTTGGAAAATAACAATCTTTGTGGTTTTAAAAATCTCCTTTGTCAACTCAAAGTCTTTCCCCTTGGTTTTGAGAGGGGTGACTGATGCTTTTGTAACTTCATTCAGTGATCTCAAAGGACTTGCTGGGAATAAAGTCTTCTTACAAGGCCCATGGGACTTGAGATGACAGCCTCAAGCTCCCTCTCCAAATGCACCTTGGTTTTCCTTTTTCCTGCTCCTTCCAACCAACCAGCTTGCAGACCCCTTAGCCCACTGATTGCTCCCTTCAGTCTCTTTTGCATAAGCTGTTGCTTCTGTGTACAATGCCTCTCCAACTTGGTCTTGTTTGCCAAACTTGTGATCATTGACACTTTGAAGCATCTTCATGACCACTGCAGAATTTATGTTCATAGCATGTACCTCGATTGTAGCACTTCTAATAATGAAAGGCAACTATTTCTTTACATGATAAGAATAACTAATGTGCTTTGAGTACATATAACATGGTGGGGACACTGCTGGTTTTCTTACATGCATTATTTCCATTCTTCTTGAATAGGAAATTGTATAGGCATGGAAACAGAGGCTTAGAGGAGTTATGTGGTTTGCCTGTGATTGCACAGCCGGTGTGTGTGAAGCTCAGATGTAAACTCACTTCTTTTCAGTCCACAGCCGTGTCCCCACCTTCTGCCGCCATTCCATTGACTGTCCCCACGAGACCACAAGCTCCCTGATGGCAGGCACACATGTAATTCCTTGTGGTATTCTTAAAGTCAAGCATAATACCCTAGATCTAAAGGTTGAATCAAGATGCATGCTGAATGACAACTAGTGATTCACTGCAAAACTGTATTGAAGCAAAGAAAAAGTAGCCAGGGCTCTACTATCAAAGGTTGAGAAAGGAGGTCCTCAGGAGGAGTCAGCACGAGCTGCTCTTGGTCCAGCTCATGTCCTCATCTCCCGTTTACTTCCCTGAGTGTTCCCTGTCCCCTGTTCTTGGATCTAGCGGAGCTGTTTCAGGTCCACTTCCTCAAAACTGCCAGTACAAATGCCCAAATGGCATTGAATGTTCTTATTCTTCTCTCACCTTTCTCACTAAGCCCTTCCTCTTTTCCATCCATGCAGTTTGTGAAATTCAAACTCCCTGACAACAACAAGCAGACAAGAGGGTTAGTACAAAAACTAAAAGTTTTCAGTGCCCACCCTGTAGGGGCCAGTAGTTTGGAACGGTCACATGTGAGGGCTCTGGAGTCAGACACACGTGAGCGCATTCAGTGGTGCTGACACACTGCATCATCTTGGGAAAGGGGCTAGTGCGATCTCTTCAAGTGTGCCCTTCTAGGGTGGTTCTGAGAACTCATGCTCCCCAAGCTTACGATCTGGCACAATACAAACAGTGAAGAAATTTTAGTTAATATCATTAATAAAGCAGAAAATCAGAAGAAAGGGTAACCTTGTGTAGATGAGTAGCCAAGCAGAATAGGAAGGGACGAGCAATTTTTACCCTCTCTCCAGGTTTCAAGGCCAAACTTTAAATGATCTTGAAAAGAACACCACTCCTGGGCTATGTCCATGGCTTCAGCAATTGTCAGTGAGTCTTCCTTTGAAAGCACATTGGAATTGGAGGTCAGGAGGCAAAAACTATAGTCCTGCATCTATGAAACCAGGTAACAGCTACACACCCTGTGGTTTTTGGCCAGGAGGTTAATGCATGGGAAACTGTTCTGAAAACAACAAATCGTTTCCGTTTTTTGTGGAAAAGGCTCATAAACACTTGGGCTGCAGCCTTTGAACTAAAGCATGCCAGGTCTCCAGGGATTACTGTTCATAGAAATTATTAGTTGCAAGGCAGGGACACTTAACAGGTGTTGAGTCTCACGGAAAATTAATGGTGATTTCTTCAGAGGTGCAAAGAGGGAGCAGGGGGACAGGGGAGAGGAAACAGACTCCAACAAGGAGCCCCGCCCAGGGAGAGACAAGAGTGAAGGAAATACTGCTCAATTTACTTAATTTCAACTCTTCTTTCCCTAATGAGCAGTACACTGCCTTTACCCCTTTGCCTGTAGATTTCCCAACAACTTCTTTGATAAGTAAATGTAACATTTTCTCTTCTTTAGTGTTCCTCTGAACTAAAGCCTATATACAAAAAACAAAGCTTTGTTAGGGAGGAAAGCTTTGGGGTGTGGTAGCCACTGGGTTTAAATCCCAACCATGTCACTCGGTAGTCATGTGACTTTGGGCACTTCATTTAACCCCCCTGAATCTTGGGTTCTTTTCATTGTAATAATGTAGATAAATAATTTCCACTTCAGAAAGTTATTGTAAGAATTCAAAGAATATACTATGAAACATCCTTAGCATGGGGCTAACACTCTACATTTGCTATTATTATTTTAATTATTACATATATTTGACAAAATATTTTTATTTAATCAACATTATTTTTGTTGTAGATTGTCAATATCCCATAATACATCTATTTTAAATGCTCAACAGAATGAGAAAGTCTATCGACGCCCCAGCTGTTCCCAAAGCCAGTTTTCCGCTCCAGGGAGCACCGAAGCTGCACTGATGTGTCAGGTTATGACTTATTTTTCACTTAGATTTTCTTTCAATTTGGTTATAAGCAATGGAGAAAATCTGTCTAGTTATTTCCAGGGAGCAAGCCACTTGACCAAGTTAAAGCGGAGTCGAATTTGTCCCATGAGCAAGTCAAACCACATCTAAAGAGAAAAGGCCGTGGTGCAGAACTGCTAGAGATACTGTCCTACTTGGGTTCCCTGCCCTCTTAGACGTGAGAACATTGCAAGCCACTCACTAGTCATTGGGCAAGCACCCAGCTGCGCTTGAGAGTTAGCCAACTTTTCTCCTCCTAGAAAAATAATCTTAGGTAAGGAGAGAAGACATGGGAAAAGAAGAAAGAATGGACTAAGCTCAGATTCAGAGGATCTCCCTTTATAGGGATGGCCGTACATGTTGCCCTTCCTCCTTCCTTGAGAGAAAATCCTCTGCTAAGCACCTCAAGCTTTTGGAAATTTCTATATAACTGTTGAGTTTAATTTACTATGACATTAAAAAACAACATTTAGAGAGGAGTCCGTTCCTGCTCAGTTTTCAGAGAGGATTGTTTGTCAAGCCCTATTTCTAATTACAGTCAGGAAAAAATATGTCCTGGGACATATGGGATAAGAGCCCATCCTAGTGAGAGTGTCTCAAGCACAAATAGGGTATTTGGTTAGGGTGAATAAACACAAGGGCGGGAAAGATAAATTGTTGGTATATATCTATAAAATTCATTAGCAACTGCTCACTTCAAGTTGTCACCTAGGAATATAGTACATGATCTGTGTGAAAGGAAAATTCTTAGAAAAAGATATTAAAAGAGCAAAGCTTTCTTTTCCTTTCCTCTTTACCCCCCAGCCTTCCCTAGTAACACAGGAGAAGTAAAGAGTGATGAAGTCAGAGCAGTTCTCATGCTGCATCAGGACTTACAGAGAGCTCTTGCTGAGTGTCTATGGTGAAACTGATGTTAATCTCAAAAGTGACAGTAGAGCTTCTGTAGCTGGGGGCTTCTCCCTAAGCAGAAAAAGTCCAGAATGAGGAGAAGGGGTGACCTGCAAGCAACTTTGGCATTGTGCCTACCATTCAGCTTAGAAAAATGATAGCATTACTAATAAAATCAGTGCCTTTTGTGTTTGGCCTGAACCCTGTCCACTTCTTTCTCCTAAGGGGTGACCACCATCCAGAGTTTAGTACTTATTTCTATGCATTGCTTTATACGTCTGCTACATAGGTGTGTATCTACAAGCCTGTATTTATACAGAAAAATATTTATGAGTTTGCTTATATATTAAAATAAAAAACTTCCAATTATCAAAAGTTATCAATCTCTAAAGACACAAATCTCACACAAGGGAAAAGGTGTTTGTTGAACTCCTAAGTAACAAAGGATTGCCAGCCAGAAACGAACTCACAATTTAGGCCAGGTTAAAACTCACTTCTCAGGCCTCTCTATACACATGCAGCCTATGGCGTTTCAAATGGTAAGCTCATTAGCTCCAGACCTGTAAGCCTTCCTGTCACAATACAGCTGCTCGGTAATGAGAACACATCGGAAATCGAGATCCAGCGCAAATAGTGTGTTTGGAGACCACCCAGAAAATGTGTTGTCTGTGCCAAGAAAGCCAAATTCTCCAACCCCAGCTAGATTAGGCCAGTCAGTTGATACAAAAGAAAGAAAAAGAAACTGTGGGGGTAGAGTGAGTAATTGGTGGTGGCCAATGAGCTGATAAAGGAAGCTTAAAGAGTAGAACTAAAAATCCAACTAAAGTAGCACCCAGCATCCTTGGTGTCATGGAACCTGTGGCTATAGAAATGCCCCCTGCAGGAGGCTGAATAGTGGCCCCCAAAAGGTAGGTCCACATTCTATTCCTTAACCTATAAATGTGACTTATTTGGAAGAATGGTCTTTGCACATATAATTAAAGATTTTCGGTTGAGGCCCTCCTGGATTATCCAGGTGGGTCATCCAATGACAAGTGTCTTCCAGGAGACAAAAGAAGAGAAGACGCAGAAGGGGATAAGGCCATGCACAAACAGAGGCAGAGACTGGAATAATAGGGTCTAAATCGAGGAACACCCAGAGCCACCAGAACCTGGAAGAGGCCAGGAAGGAGTCTCCGCCAAAGCCTTAGAAGAAGCACCGCCCTGCAGACACCTTGACTTTGGATTCTAGCCTGTAGAGCTGTGAGAGGGAAATAAATGTCATTTTTTTTCAAGCCACTGAGTGTGTAATAATCTGTAACAGTCCCAGGAATCTAAAACACCCATATTCTATCAGAAACTCAACTACATCCTTATTACCTAGGATTTTTTTTTAGTAGGCCATTTGCAACATTTACAGAGAGTTGGCCTTCTCTGCTCTCTCTTTAACCTCCAGACCTCTTGAGCTCTCTGAGCCTTCTGTAGGTGTGTTCTCTTTCAGTGTCCCAAACAAGGAAACAAATTTGAGAAATTAATAAAACCTCACATCCAATGGCTAGCTACTCTAACAGCAATTTAATTTGGGCCCGCGACTAAAAAAATTACAGGCTAATTTGATTTTTTTATTTTTAAAGATTTTATTTATTTATTTTTAGAGAGAAGGGAACGAGGGAGAAAGAGGAGAGAAACATCAATATGTGGTTGCCTCTTGCAGGCCTCCCCTCACTAGGGACCTGGCCTGCAACCCAGGCATGTGCCCTGACTGGTAATCAAACCAGCAACCCTTTGGTTCACAGGCTGGCACTCAATCCAGTGAGCCACACCAGCCAGGGCACAGGCTAATTTTAATTTTGCTAGTTTAAGGTAAAGAAACCTACATGCAAAATTACAATTCAGAACAAGAAGACACAAATGTATAAGTACAGATTAAATGGGTAAGCAGTGGAGTGTATGAAAAACAAGCTAAATCAATAAGAATGACCAGTGATGTGTTTATCAATAGAAACAATCCTGGGCAGTGTTCCTAAGAATGGAATCAACAGAGTAAAGGAGGGAATAGACTGAGTCTACTCTGCCTAATGCCATTCCTGGAATCCAGCCCATGCTGAGAGCAACATCTGCAAAGCTGAACTCATCCAAGGGGCAGCAAATAGGACTCTAAGAGTGTGGGCGCAATTGTAGATGAGGAGCATTAATTAGAAAGACTTCATGATTCTCAGCCTGGAGAAAATCTTTAGAATGAATGAGATGATGTCTTCACACCTTCTAATGACCATCATAAGAATCAGATTGGGCTCTGGGTAGCAGTGGGCAAAAATAGGTAGAGGAGGGGGCCTGCGAGAGACTAACAAGAAGTAGCCAAGGAAGGAGGAGAAAAATCAAGCTTGTGTGGATCACACAAACCAAGTGAGGGCTCCTGGCCTAGCGGCGTTAGTGCAGAAACGCAACCATGTCGCCGCGTGGGCTGCCAGTCACCACAGCGGTCAGACTGAAATACAAGGAGGGAAAAGTAGGACTTTTCTAAGAAAAAGAGAAATGTTTGAATCCTCACGCATTGATGTTTTGTCTTGTCACCTATCGATATGGCATTGATTTTGGCTAATGTGGAAAATAACCCAGTACACCTATCATCTGCTTTCACTCAGTGATTCCTAAACGGTCATCCACGGCTGCCGTCTATTGGTAGGAAAGTTCCCGAGGCCCATCAAGTGAGGAAAATGACGAGATAGTAAGTTTTTCAATGAAAAGGACTGCCTTTCATTTTGAAATAATATCCTTTCTACACTTTTTTCCTGGGTGTTAAAATGCTCTTTTTTGAAATCATGATGATACTTGGAAACTGACTTTTTAAAGTGTCTGATTTGGCAAAATAAAACCTGACGATCTCATTTGTAATTAAAAAAAAAAATTTCTTCTGGAAAATCAAAAAATCTGGGAGTCGGGGATCCAGATTACAATAGAAGAAAAAATAAGATTTTTTTTTTTAACTCAAAGAGAGTAATCTAAAATTAGTATTTAAGTGCTCTTTTTCCTAAGATATTACCAATAATGGAACAATGTTTAGTTATGTTACTTGTAGTGTGAAAAGGTTTTAAAATTCATAAAATGTGTGCATTTTTTATAGAATCATATAAACCAGAATAAAACTTGTACTAATTCAGTTAAAAGCTTTTATGTTGAGCTTGTTAGCTGAGGTCATTCCAGGTAACAGTGAGAGGCTGCGCTTACCTGGGACCCAGCACAGAGCTGAGTCTTCATGCTTCCTTTGCTCACAGCCACTCTCTCAGGTGGGCTCTCGCATTCACTCCATTTTACAGAAAAGGAATCTGAGAGTTTGGAGAAGCTAGGGGAAATGAAAGAGCTAAAATCTGTGTCGTCGTAGTAACGACGGACAGTTTCCCAAAATAGCCACATTTTTTTCCTCACTTGCACATCGAAATTCCTGTGATACTGCTATTGACCACAAGGGGGAAGTACAGGCTCCTATTTTAATGTTCATTTTAAATCACGGGTTTTAACCTATTCTCAGATTCATCCAGGAGTTCAAAGTGCAAAAATATATGTTATCAGTTTTTTCAGTGCTTCTGTTTTCAACCATAATGTTACTTGGCTGCAAAATAGAAAACGTGAACATGACTCGGTGCTGCACGGGAGTGGGTGTTGTCATTCTAGAAGGCAGACATGCAACCATGTGTGGATGCGGGTTTTCTATGAGAAGCAGAATGGATCTGATGTTCTCAAGAGACTCAGCAAGGAAATCTACCACTTCATATTACTCTTTTTTTTATTGTATTTTATTGATTATGTTACTATAGTTGTCCTAATTTTCCACCCACTGCTCCCCTCCACCCAGCACACCCCACTCTCTCAGGCAATCCCCACACCACTGTTCATGTACATGGATCACGCCTATATGTTCTTTGGCTACTCCATTCCCTATACTGTACTTTACATCCCCGTGGCTATTCTGTGACTACCTGTTTGTACTTTTTAATCCCCTCACCTCTTCACCCATTCCCCCATACCTCCCTCCCATCTGGTAGCCATCAAAATACTCTCTGTATCCATGATCCCATCTTTGTTCTTGTTTGCTTAGTATGTTCTCTAGATTCAATTGTTGATAGATTTGTAATAATCACTCAAAATATTTGTAATTTTTTTTGTCATTTTTGTTCATAGTTTTGATCTTCCTCTTCTTAAATAAGTCCCTTTAACATTTCATATAGTGTTTTGGTGATGATGAACTCTTTTAGCTTTTTCTTGTCTGGGAAGATCTTTATCTGCTCTTTAACTCTAAATGATAGCTTTGCTGGGTAGAACAATCTTGGCTGTAGTTCCCTGCTTTTCATGACTTTGAATATTTCTTGCCAAACCCTCCTAGCCTGCAAAGTTTCTTTTGAGAAAACAGCTGACAGTCTTATGGGAACTTCCCTGTAGGTAACTAACTTCTTTTCTCTTGCTGCTTTTAAGATTCTCTCTTATCTTTAATCTTTGGCATTTTAATTATGATGTGTCTTGGAGTGAGTCTCCTTGAATCCATCTTGTTTGGGATTGTCTGTGCTTCCTGGACTTGTATGTCTATTTCCATCACCAAATTTAGAAAGTTTTCTTTCATTATTTTTTAAATAGATTTCCAATTACTTGCTCTTTCTCTTCTCCTTCTGCTACCCCTATGATGCAAATAGTGGACCTCTTGAAGTTGTCCCAGAGGCTGCTTATACTATCCTCATTTTTTTGGATTCTTTTTTCTTTTTGTTGTTCTGATTGGTTGTTTTTTGTTTCCTTATGTTCCATACCATTGATTTGATTCTTGGCTTTATCCACTCTACTGTTGTTTCCCTGAAAATTGTTCTGTATTTCAATTAGTGTACCCTTCATTTCTGACTGGATCTTTTTCATGCTGTTGAGGTCTTCACTAAGTTCCTTGAGCATCCTTATAACTAGTGTTTTGAACTCTGTACCTGACAGATTGCTTACCTCCATTTCATTCAGCTCTTTTTCAGTTTTGATCTGTTCTTTCATTTAGGCCATGCTTTTTTGTCTTCTCCTTTTGGCAGCCTGTGTTTGTTTCTATGTATTAGGGAGAACTGCTTTGACTCCATGTCTTGGTAGTGTGGTCCTAATGAAATAGGTGTCCTGTAGGGTCTGGGGGCACAGTCTCCTCTAACACTCAAGCTGGGTACTCAAGGTGTGCCTTTTGTGTGGGTTGAGTACACCCACCTCTTGTAATTGAGCCTTGGTTGCTGTTGGCAGATCAATGGGAGGGATTTACCCAGGCCAGTCAGCTGTAAGGATTGGCTGTGACCACTTACCACCAACCTCTGCCCTCCATGGAGGATCAGCTGTGAAGGGGCAGGGTGTTGGTGCTCTGACATGGTCTGTAGCTGTGCACTGGGTACATTAGCCCTGGATTTTTCTGGTCGTTGCAGGCCAAGTTCAGTCCCCACTTGTGTTTTGCCCAGGACCACGGTGCCTGACCTATAGAGCAATCTGAGATGGCTGCTACTTGTCCTGGATTTATAGATTCCCAGGCTTACCAAGCTGTGAATCTAGGCTGGCTGCTGCTAGTATTGGGCCTGGGGCTCACTGAGCCCAGCTGTTGCTTGTTTAATGGGATTTAGGAAGTTGTGAAGCAGGAGCCAAGACCAGCCATTGATATGGAAAAGCAGCTTGAGTGGGTCCATAAGTTGGATGGGGTGGAGTATCTGAGGATCTCCAAGGCAGGTCAAACAGTATTAGCCAAATTGATGGAGTCTCAGATATGGCACCAGCTTGCAGGCTCTATGAAGGAAGGGTTTAGAAAAGGGACAATGACCTCTGCTTGCCTTGATGCCAGACACTTCAGCTTCTCCCTGTATACCACTGGTACTTTTCAAGCTGCTACCCTAGTGCTGGAGGTCAGAGGGAGTGAGGCTAGTAGGTGAATCTATGTGCAGGTTCTTTCAGAGGAACTGCCTGTGGATCCAGCAGTTTTTTCCACTGACAATCCCCACTGGTTTTTGCAACCAGAAGTTATGGGGACTTATCTTGGCACTGGAATCCTGGGCTGGGGGCGTGGGCCTGGTGTGGGCCTGGAATTCCTCACTCCTGAGCTATTCCTTCTGAATTTTTATCCACCACACATGGGTGAGAGACCAGCCTCCATGTCTGTGCCCCTCCTACCAGTCTGGATGGATGTGGTTTCTTTAATTCTGTAGCTGTCAGACTTCCAGGCAACTGGATTTATGATAGTTCTGAGTGATGGTTGTTCTATATTTTAGTTGTAGTTTTGATGTGGTTGTGCAAAGAGGTGAGCTGTGTCTGCTTATGCTGCCATCTTGACCACAAGTCATATTTATTCTTAAAAGCCTGAGTTTAACATTTATATAAAATGGAGATAACTGTCCTAACTTATTTCACATAGGACAGTTGCAGGTTCAAATGATATAATCAACTCTGGCCCTTCCTTAAACTAACCCCTTCCCTCCTTCCACCCCCCTCAAAGTCCTCTAAGAACTATGTGAACCAAAATATCTAAAACCTAGTCACTAATATCAGGGGGCCCAAAATTGGAGTCAGGGGGTCCTTAAAAGAGCCAGAACTAAGTCAGCACCCTCATGTAGTTTGGACCTTTTGGACTTGCTCGCGTTGGGTGCACATCCCAGACCTCTCTCCACCCTGTCCCCTTGCCAATGCTGACCCCAGCCATTGCACCCTGGAACTTGGCCAATCCCTTTTGAATTCCTTACCCATATGTTAAGTGGTCAATTCCAGATGATGTTGTTTGCTTTTATAAGTTCTAGTTTTTTCTTTCTTGAAGCTCAGTTTAGGTTGATAACTGAATCTATTTCCCAAGCTGCAGCTGTTTTTGCCCAAGTAAATGCTTTTTATTCTTTATTACAGTCTAAGTTTAATTTTGGTCGACAACTAGAGCAGTGCTTGTGAATATGGCCCAGTGACAAGGCAACAGAGCTAGCTGTACATTTGTGTCTCATTAAGAAATAAGGTAGCTGTGAGTAACTTCCTACAGCTGCGTTCTAGAAGAGCTGTGATGGCCCACAACAGCAGAATGGTGTGTGTGTGTGTGTGTACACACGTGTGCGCACATGCAAGCCTCCGAGGTTGACACGCTTGCAGACCCAGGTTTTAATCCTCCTTGGATTCCCTCCAGCAGGTTTAACTCTCTAAAAAGACCGATTCCATCAGCTGCTTCCTCCAAAGCTGCAGAGGAAACTGTTCTATCGCCAGGAAAGTACGTTTCACGGCGTTCCATAGCTGCCTTCCAGGAGTGACCATGTGACCTTAAGGGAATTATGACGTTGTGGTGGGGCCAAGTCACTGCAGCAGGGCCTGGCTCTGGGGTGCCCAGGGCAGGCTAAAGAAGACGCTCCGCTGGGGGCCACTGTAAGGGAATGAAGAAGGCAGGAAATGCCTTCTATCCCTTCTACAGGTCCATCACCAGCACTCACACCATTTGGGGACCAGGGTGATTCCTGCGACCTCTCTGAGGACATCCCAGTGGTGCCAAAGCTGTGACCAGCAGGGCTGTGTGCCACCTGATGTTTGCTATACCTCATTCTCTGCCTCACTGCCCACTTCCCTACGCTTTTGCTCTCCTGGGAGTGCAATGTTAGCACACACACTTTTGCTTCAGGCTCTGTTTCCTAGAGGATCCAGGATAATATAAAGTGTTCAGAATTTGAAGTCTTCAAGAAGGCACGTAACCTCCATCCTTTGTTTCCATGACGAGGGACCTAAACCACTTGAGCTCAAAGAAAAGGCAGAAAGTAACTACAAGATTAGTATGTACTGGCTAAGGGTTTACTGCAATTCAACAATTGGCCAGTAGATGGCGAACTGATACCACCCTTTCTTGAACGGGACCCCTGGCACTCAGAAACTTGACTTTCTTTGATTCAATTATTTTTCACCCTGAATACTGTAGTAAGGGCTGCGGCCGCTGAGAGAGTTCTCAAAATAGCAGAAACAATGGTTATATAAACAAAAAATATAGTGTAGATTGTCCATTCATAGATGTATTTACTATCCTTGAAGGTGGGTTTCAAATGACTCTTATTTCCTTATACTTCATACTTAAAAAAA